>JBBPLF010000757.1:0-16446 GCA_038089615.1 Aureoboletus auriporus
ATGCGTGTCAACATATCCGACTTTTTCCCATGCATTTCCGATGTTTGTATTATCTCCAATGCATCCCCAGCACTCCCTCTAGGCTTAAGTACCAGTATTATTTGAATATGATAGAATGCACATTATATGTATTGTATACCATTCTGGATGCTTATGATATTTTATTGGTGAGTAGTAGGCAGCTGCGCTTTATAGGCTTACCTAATTGTGCATCCTCACATAATTGCATAAGCATGGCTCTGAGCAGCTTCAATCTCCGCTACAACTACGGAAGATGATGCCGGTCTTTTTCCGTGTGGCAGTACAATATCACGGGACCACATGTGACCTAAAAAATGAAAAGTCCTTTTCATTTTTCACTCGGTCTTTCGCAGTCCGAACTGGACCTTAAGCTTTAAACTCCGATTGCTCAAGCATTCAAAGTTGGGCCTCATCAACATATATTGACGAATTTTAGTCGACTCTTCCAAGTTTCAAGTCTTCAAGACACCCAGTCTCTCTACCCATATAAAGCTTGTCATTGGCATGGGTCCCTCTTTCTTGCTTCAACCACCGCTACCTGTCACTACCACACAGAATGTTCTGAATTGTTCGCTGCGCCATCATTGTAACAGGCACTCCCATCTACGCATTGATCGACATGCTTCATCAAGTCATGGTTGTGGCAAACAAGCTGGCTCTCCAAGGAAACTCAAAAAGAGATTGTCAACATAGAACAGCAAGAGACCTTGCAAACAATGTCACTAGTACAAGGTCATAGTAATTAGTCCAGTGCGACTTCAAAACACTCTATCCATCGTTCCCCATGCACAAAACGACTCAGATCAAATTGTATCCTTTGAACGCCAATAACCAAGGTTGCTGGAGGTAAGCAGAGGGCAGACCTTGGGTAGTAGTGTGGTATCCAAAGGACCAAGGCACCAGATGGACTTCGCAGCCAGCCATCGTCGTTATGTGTCCATCTACATGCATCATGGTAGGCAACCAAAGAATTGAAACCGCATGGTAAGGACGCCAGATGTTGAGGATCACGGGTGTCACATGGCGCAGCCACAACAGACCCTTCGGCATCCCAAATCCGTACTATGTTGTCCCAAGACCCAGATATAATGCACTTTCCGTCAGGTGAAAATCCGACTGATGTGACCCCAGAAGCGTGTCCGTGGAAAGTAACGAAAGAGCCTGTCTCGACATCCCAAATTCGCACTGTTCTGTCTTCAGAGCCGGAGACGACGCGTTCTCCATCTGGTGAAAACCCGACTGAGAAGATGTGATCAATGTGTCCATTGAAGGGTCCAGCGACGACGGAGCCTGTCTCGGCATCCCAAATGCGTACTGTTTTGTCCTGAGAGCCGGAGACGACGCGTTTTCCATCAGGTGAAAACCCGACTGATGTGACGTAATCAGTGTGTCCGTTGAAGGGCCCAGCAACGACCGAGCCTGTTTCAACATCCCAAATGCGCACCGTTCTGTCGTCAGCGCCAGAGACGACGCGCTTTCCATCAGGTGAAAACCCCACTGATCTGACCCGACCAGTGTGTCCGTTGAAGGGACCAGAGACGACAGAGCCTGTCGCGGCATCCCAAACCCGCAGTGTCCTGTCTGCAGAGCCGGAGACGACCCACTTTCCATCAGGTGAAAATCTGACGGATCGGACGGAACCAGTGTGTCCCTTGAACGGCCCAGCAACGATAGAGCCAGTTTCGGCATCCCAAATCTGCACTGTTATGTCAAAAGAGCCGGAGACGATACGCCTTCCATCAGGTGAAAACCCGACTGATGTGACCCCAGAAGCGTGTCCGTGGAAGGGGCCAGCAACGACAGAGCCTGTCTCGGTATCCGAAATCCGCACTGTCCTGTCTTGAGAGCCAGAGACGACGCGTTTTCCATCAGGTGAAAACCCGACTGATCTGACCCAATCAGTGTGTCCGTTGAAGAGCCCAGCAACGACAGAGCCTGCCTCGGCATCCCAAATGCGGACTGTTCTGTCTTGAGAGCCCGAGACGACACTCTTTCCATGAGATGAAAACGCGACTGATCTGACGGAACCAATGTGTCCGTTGAAGGGCCCAGCAACGACAGAGCCTGTCTCGGAATCCCAAATGCGCACTGTTGTGTCGTCAGAACCGGAGACGACGAGCTTTCCATCTGGTGAAAACGCGACTGATGTGATCCAGTCAGTGTGTCCATTAAATGGCCCAGCAACGACACAGCCTGTCTCGGCATCCCATACCCGCACTGTTCTGTCTTCAGAGCCGGAGACAACACGCTTTCCATCAGGTGAAAACCCGACTGATGTGACATAATCAAGGTGTCCGTTGAAGGGCCCAGCAACGACAGAGCCTGTCTCAGCATCCCAAATGCGCACTGTTTTGTCTGTAGAGCCGGAAACGACGCGCTTTCCATCAGGAGAAAATCCGATTGAGAAGAGGCTACCAGTGTGTCCAATGAAGGGCCCTGCGACGATAGAACCTGTCTGAGCGTCCCAAATGCGCACCGTTCCGTCTTCAGAGCCGGAGGCGACGCGCTTCCCATCAACAGAAAACCCGACCGATGTAACGCCACCCGTGTGTCCCTTGAAAGGCCCAGCGACGACAAAGCCTGCCTCGGCATCCCAAATTCGGATTGTTCTGTCTTCAGAACCGGAGACGACGCGTTTTCCATCCGGAGAAAACCCGACCGATGTGACGTCACCAGTGTGTCCGTTGAAGGGCCCAGCAACGGCAGAGCCTGTCTCGGTATCCGAAATCCGCACTGTTCTGTCTCGGGAGCCCGAGACGACGTGCTTTCCATCGGGTGAAAAACCGACCGATCTGACCCAATCAGTGTGCCCTCTTATAACGCTCTGCAATGATGGCATGAGATCAATACCGCCATTGTTCACTCGAGCTATCTCCCTGAGTTTGTGGCCGTAAATGCGTCGAATGTGCGAACTCTCTCCCCACATTGGCACTGCAGAGATATACAAGTGGGGTGTGCTTTGAGAAATCATTCCCCGAAAAACTCTCGTGAACTTGATGACCTCATATGCAAGATCAGCCAACTTCTTGTTGCTGTCCTATTTCATCGTCAATTCATTTTAAAAAATTTCAAAGGAGTTTGACCAACCTGATACCACTGCTGCAGTCTTTCCATGGCCGGTATCACGGCCTTGGTTTCACCCACCAGACCAAGTGCCTCTAGCCAAAAGAGCAGTCCAGAACGCATGAATGACTCGATGTCGGAAAGCCCGTCAAAGTCGGATGGCTTAGTGTTTGAGAGATGCAAATGAGTCGCGAAATGCTGACAGGCGTATGCAAGAGAGTCTGGAATCGAGTCCCGAACACGCTGACGTAGCTCAGGGACATCTTCATTTAACAAATGAGACGTCTTCAGACCGCAGATGTTGAAACGTAGCTGCTCCTTCATGAGCCACAGGCAGCGACGGGCGAGAAACCGATGTCGGTCTGACGTATCGATGAACCATGGCTTGCTCCCACAGCGCTGGGGGTCCGTGAGATAATCCGTGACAGAGGTATGGAGAGTTCTAATTGGTTTATCTTCGCTGTACCGAAGGAGAAATCGAAGAGATGAAAGGATGGTAGATGATGGGCGTTTCAATGCTAAAAGTTGATCGATAGCTTGCACGGTCATTGGCACCTGTCCAACAACGACGGCCCCGACAATGTCGCGGTACTCGTCCACAAAGCGGGCACTCTTCCAGTTGCCAACTGACTCCAGCACAGTAGTAAACATGCTATCAAGTCTTTCTATGCTGGTGCCACCGTTCGAGAACAGCAGATAATCAAGGCTGACGTCCGGGTTGAATGCATTTTCAAGGAACGATAGCACAGTCGAGGCCAAAATGAACACCCCCTCCATGTAGCGTGATAGTTTAAGCATAATTGGACGTCTCACCCAGTCATCTGGAAACCCATCCTTGGAGCGGTTTTCACGGATTCTTGACACGCCATGGTACAAGAAGTCGAGCACATCCTTGGTAGCCGTAGATGCTAGGAGCTCAACCGAAGTGATGCGCTTGTTATTTGTAGATGTCATGAATGACTCGACGATGTCCGGTTCAGCACGACTGGTGATCATGAATTTGAGAGGCGGGGGAAGCGACGTGAATCTCTTTCCCATAAGGTCCACGAGCACTCTACGTGTTTTGTCGTCTCCACATTCATCGAGAGCATCTAGAATGACAAGGAGTGGGGAACCGAGTATGGCTCGGCATGCGGTCAAAGGTTCATCAAGAAGCTTTGTGAACTGAGTGAGGAGGGATTCGGTGGCTATCTCTGGATTCTGCTTGGCAGCTTTAAGGATAGCAGCCCGTATAACCGAGTTGTTGGTGGCAAGTTGATAAGCAATGGTGGGGATGACGCGGCCAGGATGACTCGAGGTAGGGTCATCCCTATCAAAGAAGAGGTATGCAGCACACAATCCTCGACATTCCTCGGCGACAGAGTGCGCTATGGCACTTTTCCCAAAGCCTGCATCGCCATAAAGCCAGCAGATGTTGGTGTCGGAGGATAAGTTACTTGCCCAATGGAGAGTGGAGTCGATGATGCTTCGCCGTGTGCCCTGGAGACATCCACTGCGCCCGGCGGGATCCATATTAGCAGGATTGAGGACATGACTGAGAAGCGCTAATAGCATCGTTGAGCTATAGGAAACAAGACAAAGATATCGACCGACTCTGCTCTGCGTGGCTGGCCGTCAAAACGGACTCAGACTCAGAGTTGAGGACTTGATTTTGAGGCGCTAACAATATCTGTGAGTTATTAGAAAATGAGAAAAAACATCGACCGACTTTGATCAGTATGACTGTCTGTCGATGTGAATTCAGGATTGAGGACTTGATTGAGGACCGCTGACATCTGTGAGCTACAGGAAACGGGAGGAAACACATCGACTGACTTTGCTGTGCATGACTGTCTGTCGGAGCGGACTGGACCACCGTAATTTCTAAAATATGTGAATTGCAAGATTGACACAGCGTGAAGCTAAATTTTACATGTAGACTAACCTTGTTCTGCATGATTGGGTATCGAAGCGGATTCAGCTATTACGACTTCTGAAGTGCGAGGTTTAAAAAATCGTAATAGCCCTGAGCAAGATCTTGACTTGTTAGTCCTGGGCATTTATGGATATGGCTAGGGAGGACGTAGAGGCTCCGTTATAACGAAAAATAATGGTAGGGAAGAGATCTAGGATAAAGGAACCCCGATTTTCTGGAAGGACACTGAAACAGTGGTGAGAGTGTGAGAGAGAGAAAGAGAAAGAGGGTTTAGAAGACAGCGCCGGTTTCGGAGGCGATTAGTGGCAACCTGAGTGTGATCCACGTTCACAGCCAGCTGTGAAATCCTAAGGTGGAGCAGAACAAATAAAACTAACCCAAATGTAGCTAGGTCTTAAGATTTTGATTATGATCCTGTCAACTCTATACCTTATCGACATGTCCCACAAGCTGTGAAGGAGCCAATCATAGTCATGTCAGCTCAGATGAAGACTACGGAGATTGCTGAAGCGATGGGAATCAGTCAGCAAGCCATTTGCAGGACAATTGAGGTGATAATCCTTGGTAGTTTGGCATTGAGGTTGCATAACTTTGGTTAGTCCAGGGTTACAGCTGTTTTCATTATAATGCGGAAAACGCAAAAACAAAAGTCGCGCCTCGGAGGCTGCCGGGAAGAGACCCCGGATGCGCCTGCTTGGGCTGAGTAAGCATGTTGGATTTGCAATATTCAATGCCCAACACTGTCGACTACATCCAGTTCACTGCTGCATCAAAGTCAACACCTGCACATATTTGTTCCACTCTGTCTGTTGGTGACTGCTCACTTTCTTTTCAGCCTTTCAGCCATACCTGACTACACTGACAACTTGAAAGCCACAGTGGTTACATTTTGAGAACACTTACATAACTATTACCTGACCTATGAGATGCTCAAATCAGGTTTCAAAAATAGAAGACTTTGACCTGGGGATATTGACTTTAGCACTATGTATTTTACCCACTCTGTACTAGGTAGTATATTTGAGACTGACCTATAGCAAGCATGTCAACTGATTTCATCATTTTTGTGAAATATCAAGTAAAATCATCATTTGAGAACTTCAAGGATTCAATGATGATGGAATTTTCTGACAGACATCCTTCAATATAGCCCATATCTGAATCTTCCCTACTTTCCAATTGGATGTATCTTGGAACATGCCTGCACAAATTTCTGGCCCTTGAAGTGGATGTCAACCTCTATCCTCAATGCAGCAGCAAACTGGGAGGGTGTCAGGCATTGAATATCACAAAGCCAACTTGCTTACTCAGCCCACACAGGCACATCCAGGATCTCTTCCCAACAGCCTCTGAGGCACAACATTTTCCACATACTGCAGTGAAAGTGCACCGAGAACTGTGGCCAGCTGAGGTTGCAAATAGGCCGCAATACACGGTGAGCCAATGGTTAGCCGAGCTATAGTGAACATCCAGAGAGGATAGATGGGCCGACAAATATTGTACCATGGGGTAATAAATGTACTGATGTAGTGAAATATGAAATATAGAAGGAAATACATACAGATGGGCTGATTGGACAGGTGCTAAATCCCATGGATAGGCCGATGGTGGATATCACTGAGATGTACCGATGGGCCAATGAGAGTGATGACCGATACCATGCTACTGGATAAACCAACCTGGCATAGAACTGAGATTTACCGATGGGCCAAATAATGACCCCAAGTGTTATGGGTAGGCCCAGTGAACAGATCACCAATGCAATGCATGGGCCGACCTGGCATAGCGCCATGATATGTATACTGATGGGCCGAGTGACAACCAATGTGATTGGCATAGATGGGCCAATGTAACATAGTACCAAGATTGACCGATGCCATGAATAGGCTGAATCATCATCACACCAGGGGTTATGGATGGACCCAGTGACCTGATCACTGATGCCATGCATGGGCCGACCGGGCATAGCTCCGGATGTTATTGATCGGCCCAGTGAATTGATCACCAATGTCATGCATCAGCCAACCAGGCATAGCACCACGATATACCAATAGGCCGAGGGATAATCAATGCGATTGGCATGGACAGGCCAATATAACATAGTACCGAGATTGACCGATGCCATGGATGGGCCGATTCTACATCACACCAGATGTTATTGATGGGCCCAGGGAACTGATCACCGATGCCATGAATGGGCCTATGTGGCATAACACCAAGATATACCGATGGGCCAAGCGATGACAAATGCCGTTGGCATGGACAGGCCCATAAAACATAGTACTGAGATTTACCAATGCCATGGATGGGCCAACACAGCATCACACCACGTGCTATCGACGAGCCAGTGAACTGATTACTGATGCCATGAATGGGCCGACATGGCGTAACACCAAGATATACCGATGGGCCGAGTGATGACAAATGCCGATCACATGTATGGGCCCATACAACATAGTACTGAGATTGACCGATGCCATGGATGGGCCGATTCAACATCACACCAGACGTTATTGATGGGCCCAGGGAACTGATCACCAATGCCATGAATGGGCCAACATGGTGTAACACCGAGATATACCGATGGGCTGAGCAATGACAAATGCCGATGGGCTGAGCAATGACAAATGCCGATTGCATGGATGGGCCCATACAACATAGTACTGAGATTAACCGATGCCATGGATTGGCCAACTCAGCATCACACCAAGCGTTATTGATGGGCCCAGGGAACTGATCAGGGATCCCATGCATAGGCCAACCAGGCATAGCACTGGGTTATACCGATGGGCTGAGCGATGACAGATGCCGATCGTATGTACGGGCCCATACAACACAGTACCGAGATTAACCGATGCCATCGATGGGCCGACTCAGCATCACACCGAGCATTATAGATGGGCCCAGGGAACAGATCAGTGATGTTATGCATAGGCTGACTGGGTGTAGCACCGAGTTATACTGATGGGCCGAGCGATCACAAATGCCGATCCAATGATGGGCCCATTAAAACGAACACCGAGGGACCATGTGTGGGCCGCCCATGCATAGTACTGAGATATACCAATGAGCCAAGTGATGACTGATGCCACTGGTGTGAATGGGCTGACCTTGGAAGGTACTGAGAGTTACTGATGAACTGACCAACTGATTATCAATGCCGTGAATAGGCTGACACAACATGGCATCATAGCTAGTAGTATAAATGTCTCGACGGAAGAAGCAATACTGGCCGATGTGAAGTAAATACTGCTGAGGAAATGGCATTGCTGGCCATATTAAGTTGGTAAATTGCTTATGGTGCACCACATGTGGTACATAGCCACAGCTAGTGGCATATGGTTCAAGGCATCAGCAGCGATAATAGCCGATGTGAACTAAATACCGCCGAGGAAATGGCATCACCGGCCATAGTGGGTTGGTATATTGCCTATGGTGGCCGGAGAATCGGTATATTGAGTGTAGTACACTTGCTGGATATATTTAGCTGGGAATATATATATCGTGGCAGAAGCAGTGATAATGGCCGGTGTGAACTCAATACCACCGAGGAAATAGAATCACCGATCATATTGAGTCGGTATATTGCTTATGGGGGCCGGAGAATTGCTATATTGAGTGCACTGCATGTGGTAGATACGGTCCACTAGTAGTAAACATATCTAGGCAAATCCGGCGACAATAGCTGATGTGAAAAAAATACCGCCCAGGAAATAGCATTGTCGGCCAAAATGGGTAGGTATATTGCCTATGGTAGCTAGAGTAGCGGTATATTGAGTGCACTACATGCGGTACATCGGGTTAGCTAGTATAGGTGAATATGACTATAATGACCAATATGAACTAAATACCGCGGAGGAAATGGCGTCACCGGCCATATTGGGTCGGTATATTGCCTACGTTGGCCAGAGCATCAGTATATTGAGTGTAGTACATGTAGCAGATACCGTGAGTCGGCTAATGATGCAGGTAAACCTTCGGTGAAGCCTGTTATGATTTTCCCCTACAACCCATCTTTTCCTTATGTTTATGGACTCATTGTTTCCCCTTGTGTCTTCGCCAGACACTCATCTTCCTTCCCTCATTAACCTTTCTGGTTCCGAACCGGAATCCTTCGGAACCACGTTCATACTTTGTTCCTTTATCTAATCTCTTCACCTTCGGCTGGAACCACAGGGATTTCTTCAGAACCCTTCAGAACCACATTGTCTTACATAACGGACTAATTCCTCCTCGTCATCACTCTCCTTATGTGATGACTCGTGATCCCTTAACTCATTCACATAGCCATGATACTGCGTACCACGCCTTACACAGTACACAGCAACATAGCCCTTGCTGTGCACACAGGATTGCGCAGTATCACAACTCATATAAGTAGCTACTCGACTTGACCTGTATTCCCCAGCTAGTTCTACACAATCCAGTGTTGTTACTTAGCACATCCATGAGCCCCAAGTGTGTGAATTGGGTAGTGAGACACTTCTTCTCACGGAAACAAAGATGTTGAACTTAAAGCCAGACTACCTGCAGATTTCTTTGGGGACCCGAAGGATGCTATACGTTGGAAGATGGCCATGACTGCCTACTTCAACATGAATCAGAAGTTTTATAATGAGAACGCCAAGGTCCTAACCACCCTCGCTAAGATGAGCAAAGGCTGAGGAAACACCTTCACCGAATCAATCTATGTCCAGCTTGCCAACAACATGTTGAAGGACCTCTTCTTTGCCAAGCTCATGGAACTATTCGAGAAGACCTTCTTCCCCTTTGATTACAAAAACCAAGCAAGGGATCAGTTGGACAAACTGGTACAACTAGGAAAGAGTGATGCCGGATATACCAACTACATCACTGCCTTCCAGGCTGCAGAGGCCATAGCAGGAATTGACAATGAAGTCACCAAGATAAACTACCTTATAAAAGGACTGGATCCGGACATCTCCACAAAGATCCTCTCTATCAACCCTCTCCCTGACAAACTCACGAAATGGCTCAGACTTTCCGGAGTATTCCATGCTCAGAACAAGAGGATAGAGGATCTGTGAAAGGGATGAAGAGTAGACCTCCAGGTCAAAGGAAGGCCTACTAGAGACCCAAACGCCATGGATGTCGACGCTATACGCGTCAACTTTACCAGGCTTTCACCAGTAGAGAAAGCTGAACACATGAAGAACAACAAGTGTTTCAGGTGCCATCAAGTAGGATGTTGTCTCAAAGACCACTACCAAGACCAACGTCCTGAGGGACAAGGAAAGAGCAACAACTGGGCCCCTCCTTGCCCGCAGAGGAACCCCGCTAGGAACAAACACGTCAGAAAGACCAAGTTCAAAGAGTACCAGGACACCCTTAAGGAAAGGGGTGTTACTGAGGAGGAACTCGTACGCACACTCGACATCCTCTATGACATCAACAAACCAGAGACCGTTGCCATAACCCGGGTCGAGGAAGAAGAAATCCCAAAGAAGGATTTTTAAACAGGAGGAAAGGGTCGACGCTCTCCCATCCTGAAGTAATAGCACCAGTATTCTTGTCCGATCCAAACAGTGAATCTATGCGAATTCTTATTTCACTGTTTGAACAAGAAAATGATCAAATCATTGACATGTTTGCCCTCGTAGATTGCAAAGCAAGCGGAGACTTCATAGATCGCGATCTAGTGAAGAAGAAAGGGTACAAACAAATCCGACTGGACAAACCAAAGAAAGCACATAATGCGGATGGATCCCCGAACACTGGAGGGATAATTCGCCACAAAGTGACTCTCACAATTCGGATTGGAGAAGTAAACAAGGAAAGAGACTTCCTTGTTATCAATTGTGGAAAAGAAAACCTAATTCTTGAAATAACGTGGCTCCAAGAAACCAACCCCGTGATAAACTGGACAACCGGAGAAGTAGCCCTCTTGGATAAACCCAAAACTCCATGACATGATTCCCCCAGGGCAGTGTGCCAAAGGTATCTCGTCCAATACCTAGAGCTGGACCCCAATGAGAAAATAGCCAAACTATGAAAAAAGAGAATCGATAACCGAATAGAAACCCTCATCAGAAAAACCACCCTCACCACCAAACTCATGGTCCAAGAACTGTTACGACCCATCTTTTCCTTATGCTTATGGCCTCATCGTTTCCCCATGTATCTTTGCTCAACACTTATCTTCCTTCCCTTGTTAGTTCTTGAGCTCTTTCACTTCCGATTGGCACACCGGAATTCCGGTTGAGTCACATCTCTTATTCCGGTTGAGTCACCTTTCCTTATTAGGACTATTCCGCTTCACTTAATTCCGTTGAGTCACGTTTGAGTCACTCTTCCTCATTTGGTCTATTCCTCCTCCTCATCACTCTCTTTATGTGATGACTCATGTTCCTCTTATTCATCCACACAGCCTTTTACTGTGTACCCTGCCTTGTGCAGTACGCAGCAACATAGCCCTTACTGCACACACAGGATAGCGCAGTCCAGTATATCATATAAATAGTTACCAGACCTTGCTTGTATTCCCCAGCTAGTTCTACACAATCCAGTGTTGTTACTTAGCACATCCATGAGCCCCAAGTGTGTGCATTGGGTAGTGAGACACTTCTTCTCTTTGCTTTGCCCACAACAAGTCTCTGAACTACTCCGAGTGTTCGCTGTGCTACGTTCCGACGCCCAGCATTAACAAAGCCATAAGGCATAGCTATACGAAGCATAGCTAATAGGCTGGGAAGATGATCGGCAAGATAGAATGGCCTGGCTGGCATCCTAGAATGGACCAAAATGCATGGGTAATAGGCTGATCATACCATGCCAATGTGCAAAGGATTGCTTTATCAGTATAGCACCCATGGTGAACCGTCGGTGGATTGTTTGAGTCAACTTAGCCATGCATTGAAATTGCTGCATATTCACAAGGTTCAGCCTATCAGACTATTCATGGACTGTCCGATATCATTGGCTGGTGAATCATATTTCACTGACCACACATTAATATGCGACTATAATGAAACATTATGTACATATTTAAAGGGTGGCATGGATACTACATTGTACACTAATGAAGAGTTCTTTGTAATTACTCACACTCCATCTTACCCGCCTCGCCTTCCAAAGCAGCTACCGACAACAAATCACCCACTACAGGTGGAACCGGAGTGTTTGAAATAGCATCGGCCAACAGAGGGACACTGACAGGGTTGAGTAACATCAGCGGATTGGCCGATTTGGTGATTGTAAAGGCAGGTGATGCCGATGGCCTGGGATGGTGGGTGAGTGCTCCAATGTCCACAGGTGGGAGTGGGACCGACACCGCTCTTGTCAATTGCCAAGGGATAGATGGAGGTGGCAAGTCGGTGATGGTGATCATCTCATGGGATGGGAGGGATGTAGATGGGAGTGGAGGGGGTGTTGTTGTTGGTGGTGGTGGAGAGGCCACAGCGGTTGGTGGAGGTGAAGGGGTTGGGGAATTGATTTGAGAAGAGAAGATGGGGATTGATGAAATGATTACCGGTGGGGAGTGCCCAGTCGCCGAGGGTGTGGCAGCAACTTGCCGACGCACGGTCTCCAACACTCGACCATTACTCTCCACCGTTAGCCGAAGGTTGGTGAGATCTTGACGGAGGACGGTGATGATCGCCGTTAATGCTCCGACCTCTGTTTCAAGAGAGGTCGCACTGGTGGGAGTGGGCACAGTGGCTGTGGTCACATCACCTATGTGTACAATTAGTAGTGATTAAATAATAAACAAAACACTTACCAGTCAAAGATTGCTTCTGTTTTGGAAGACCTCTTTCTAATGATGGTCCTGCCGATGGTGATCAGTGTCGCTTTGATGGACCGGGAGTTGCATTGCGGGGTGGTGTTACCAGTTGGAGTGTCCTTCGGTGAGATGTCTTGATCAAAACTATCGGTTGTCTTGTTTGGCCACATTTTACCAGTGACTTGTCGTCATCGGGGGGAGTGGTGGTGGTGGTAGGAGCAGTGCACCCAGCTGGTGGAATTGCCAAAGAGCACTTTGTCTTCAGGCATTTGCACTCAGTGCAAACTGCCTTCTTGGTGGCTGGGATGCACGCTATACTGCGTGAGGTGCATCACTCACAGCTCAGCTTGCCACTATCAGCAACGATGGGGGCGTTTGTCATCAGAGAGTTCAGCATAGGGGCAGGGGTGTCGCTGACCATTTTGGTTCACCGATTCACATTGGACCAGTGTGGAAGGGGGCAGATCGGCCTTGCATCTGGTGAGAGTGTCACCACTCCATCCTCTATTTCCTGCTTGACCTGAGGATCGGCCCCGAGCTGTTGATTTGTTAGCTGGGACTTTACCTTCACTGGCCAAACCAAGTCAGCTGCCGGTGCCTCATCTACTGCTCGTCCTTTTCCTTTTCCTTTTCCTTTTCCTTTTCCTTTTCCTTTTCCTTTCCCCTTCTGTCCTGCCACCTTCTTTCCACTTGGCTTCTCACCAATCTCCTCAGGCTCCACCATGCTCCTTGCCTTGCCCTTGCTGGTGTGATCAGTGTTCGGCACCTTAGCCTTGATGGTGGCCATGTCCAGCTCCAGGTTGGGAGCATCAGCGTATAGTGAGATGTCTTGAGGGATGGATGGTGGACAGCCGAATTGAAACCATGGGTGGGTGTTGATTACATCTGTTGGGCGACGTATGGCGTCCCAATTGGGCCAGTGTCCTGCCTTCATTCGCTCCTCCAGCCCATTGAACTCAATGGCAGCTGCAATTGCGATCGGTGGGATCACCATATCGACCATTGCCACCACTGTAATTTTTCGCTACTAGGGCAAGGCAAATTAATTACACCTGGGTTGATTGTACTCACCACCGCAGCAACTATCGCTTGACAGGCAGCCAACCAGATTTTGCTGTCGTGGACACCGAGCATAAGAAGGGCCACTTGAATGGCCTCGGTCACTTGGGCGATGATGGAAGATGGGGTTGTGTTGGATGGTTGGGTCATTGTAATGTGAGAAAAAGAATAGAGAAAGAGTTGGGTAAAGGTTGAGAATAATATGGAGGTGGTACAGTCAAATCAAACACCGAAAGTGATTATGTAAGTATTGTTCATTTTGTGGTTGGTCTTTTAACAGGCAAAATTTCACAATCATCAGCCACAATCCCCACACACTCGCCCACAAACTCTTGTCCCATCGCATTCTGTGAACTCCCTAATATACTGCCAATGTCTCAGCCACCCGTACACATCAATGCGATGGATATCGAGCCACCCGTTCCAACTACATTCTGCCTCTTTCAATTTCCTGCCCTTCTGCCGATCGCCGACTTTACTGATCCACCACTTGTCCCCCAAGATTTCACATTGGACTCACCATCACCGATCACAACACCATTGGCACCGTCACCACAGGATGTTAACACATCGGCCAACATTCACGCTGCTTCCACTTCCTTGCAACTTGATCAACGATATGAACAGGCATGTCTGCCACTCTTATCAGTATATCAGCCATATATCCCATTGGTGGAGGATGGCAAGCAGGCAGTCTTACAGGCCGATGAAAGTGTAATGGACAGAGTTGTCTGGGGATATGACAACTGTGAGTATTTTATATCCATTCAATCTATTCAATGCCCATTAACCACTCTTAGACGTAGAAGCTCGGCGGATTGCATGTAAACGGGGGGAGTATCTACGGCAAAATGGGATAAGCCCAACAGATTTCCGAATGGAGGCTGATGAACGGCTACGGGCAGCATACAATGGTTTTGAAACTCAGCTTATGCAGCTTGCATATCAGAGACAAGAATTGAAGAAAAAAATCACCAATGTGGAGGTGCTTCTGGAACATGTTAACCAACTGGATGTAGTTGTACAGAAACTGTAGATAGATTTATATGTTGTATTTAGTTAATATTACAATGTTATATCAGAAACGAAGATTTCAATTGGTAGATAATTCACCCCAAGAGCAATATATGAATGCATACCACATTGATAATATTTCACTGATTGCAATCATTGCTGATGAGACAGCCAACATCAATCATACATTGTTAGAAAATTGCCGGTGGATTTTGTGAACTATGTACATTATTTGCAACTAGTAATTACTTGCCAGCCCTTTTCTTTCCCTTCCTTCTAGCTGGGCTACGTATGTGATATTCATGATCGCATGCTGTTGGAGCCATTCTCTTTCTGGTAGATCACCGTTTAATCTCGGTTGAATTGCCTACTGGAGGGTCAGCAGGAGTTGCTTTAGTCGAAAATTTGCTTGCATTACTATCCAATCTTTGCCATTTCCCAGAAGATTGGCTAGTTCCAGGCTGTTGGAGTTCAGGGAGCATATCCTCAGCCCCATCGATGTCTGAGAAGGTGTCTTCATTGGCATCTTCTTGACAGGAATTCTGCTAACCAAATATGAGATTCCCATCGGGGAAAACATTAGTGATATCAGTACTACTTGTTAGATTTGTTGATTTGTCATTGTGAGATCATACAAACAAATCTTGTGAACAAATGATGCTGAGGATATAACCGCTCTCTCTAGCGCTTCTTGAACTGAGAGCACTTGATACATGGCTCCAGACATTGGTGTGATGAGAACCTCAAAGCATTGTCACACACAAGTACTTCAGGAGACCAGAGATTGCATAGGAAAGTACTAGAGGAGAGAAGTACATCCAAGTGCATAGAACTGGCTGGGGAATGCCAGTGAAGAGGGTAGACTACTTATACTAGGCTAGGAGGCTGCATAAGGCAGTGAGTGAGCTATGCGTGCTGCGCGGGGCAGTGGCGGGCAATGCATGCTGCATAAAGCAGTAGCGAGGCAATGCGTGCTGCATAGGGCAGTGGCAAGGCAATGCGTGCTGTGGAAGGCAGTGGCGAGTCTAGGCGTAGGGTGATGTGTACTGTGGGAGGCAGTGTGGGTGGTCTGGATGTGAGGCAGTCCATGAGGTCTGGGTCTGAGGCAGTGCGTGGGAGAAGGCATCTGCCGAAGTGTGGGAAGAGTCTGGGTGGTCCCATGATGGGACGAGGTAAGGTGACAAGTGTCACAAGGTGGTTCCGTGAGGTTTCTGATGAAGGTTCCTTGTGGTTCCGGTAGAAGGGTGAAGTCTATGGTAGATGCGAATGTAAGTGAGCATGAAGATAGACCCTTTCCTAGGTTTCTACATTCTTTCTCTGCAATGAAGGGGAAAAGGTGAAATGAAAATGAATTGTCCAGGCGCTATCCAAGATCGTAAAACTACTTACCTGTGGGGGATCAGGTGTCCTTGCAAGATCACCACCGGCATCATCGGTCTCCATGTCTTCATCATTGGTGTTGGTCCCGACCATACTGGCCTCATCGGAGTCACTGTAAGATGACATGCTGCCGTCACCATCCCCATCGGTCTGTGATTTGCTACCTGTATCAGATTCTTCCTGTTTTACGGCCTCCTCCATCTCACTCTTCCAGTTCATCGTATGATGGAATTTGAATACATGTGGCAGTTCC
>JBBPLF010000758.1:0-16435 GCA_038089615.1 Aureoboletus auriporus
CGTCCCAAATTCGCACTGTGTTGTCGCCAGACCCGGAGACGACGCGCTTTCCATCAGG
Organism: Aureoboletus auriporus; assembly: GCA_038089615.1. Taxonomy (NCBI): domain Eukaryota; kingdom Fungi; phylum Basidiomycota; class Agaricomycetes; order Boletales; family Boletaceae; genus Aureoboletus; species Aureoboletus auriporus. The sequence continues at coordinate 59 of JBBPLF010000758.1, forward strand.
TGAGAACCCGACCGAATTGACTGGTCCAGTGTGTCTGTTGAAGGGCCCAGCTACGACAGACCCAGTCTCAGCGTCCCAAATTCGCACTGTACTATCGCCAGACCCGGAGACGACGTGCTTTCCGTCAGGTGAGAACACGACTGAATTGACTAGTCGAGTGTGTCCGTTGAAGGGCCCAGCTACGACAGACCCTGTCTCGGCGTCCCAAATTCGCACTGTTTTATCGTAAGACCCGGAGACGACGCGCTTTCCGTCAGGTGAGAACGCGACTGAATTGACCGATCCAGTATGTCCGTTGAAGGGCGCAGCTACGACAGACCCGGTCTCGGCGTCCCAAATTCGCACTGTGTTGTCGTCAGACCCGGAGACGACGCGCTTCCCGTCAGGTGAGAACCCGACTGATTTGACTGATCGAGTGTGTCCGCTGAAGGGCCCAGCTATGACAGACCCTGTCTCGGCATCCCAAATCCGCACTGTGTTATCGTCAGACCCCGAGACGACGCGCTTCCCGTCAGGTGAGAACCCGACTGACATGACCAAACTAGCGTGCCCTCTCATAACACACTGCAAAGATGGCATGATACCCACACCATTGCCCTTCATTCGAACTATCTCCCGAAATTTTTCACCGTATAGGCCTTGAATATGCGAAGCTTGTCGCCACATTGGCAATGCAGACACATACAAGTGTGGAGTGCTCTGAGAAATGATTCCTCGAAAAATCGTCATAAACTTAATGACCTCGTATGCGAGATCGGCCAACTCCTTGTTGCTGCTCTATCTCATCCTCAATTTAGAAGAATATATGACAGGAGAAATTCACTCACCCGATACCATTGCTCAAGCGTTTCCATCACTGGTATAACCACCTTGTCTTCACCCACCAGACTCAGTGCCTCCAACCAAAAAAGCAATCGAAATCGCATGAAGCACTCGACACCAGAAGGCCCACCGAACTCAGACGGTTCAGTATTCGAGAGATGGAGATGAGTTGCGAAATGTTGACAAGCGTATTTAAGAGGGTCCGGAATTGAGTTCTCAACACGTTCACGTAGGCCAGGGACATCCTCGTTTAACAAATGAGACGTCTCAAGATCACATATGTTGAATCGCAGTTTCTCCGTCATGATGCCCAGGCAGCAACGCGCCAGAAACTGGTGCCGGTCTGATATATCGATAAACCATGGTTGCTTCCCAGACCGTTTCGGGTTCGTGAGATAGTCAGTAACAGACGCGTGAAGGGTCCTGATGGGTTTATCTTGACTGTATTGAAGAAGGAATCGAAGGGATGAAAGGATCGTAGATGACGAGCGTGTCAATCCTAGAAGCCGATCAATGACTGGGATGGTCATTGGCGCCTGTCCAACAAGGACAGCACCGACAATGGCCTGGAACTCGTCAACGAAGCGAGGATCCTTCCAGTTGCCAGCTGATTCCAGAACCGTAGCAAATAGGCTATCAAGCCTTTCAATGCTACTGGTACTGTCCGACATGAGCAGATACTCAAGGCTCGTTTGTGGATGAAATGCATTTTCAACGAACGATGCCACCGTCGTCGCCAAAATGAAGACCCCCTCCATGTAGCGTGACAGTTTAAGCATCGTTGGACTCCCGGGCCAGTTAACTCGTAGCCGAGTCGAGGGGCGGCTCTCCCGGATTCTAGGCATGCAATCGTATAAGAATTTAAGCACATCCTCTGTAGATGGTAGAAGTTCGACTCGAGTGATGTGACGAATGTTTGGAGATGTCATGAATGACATTTCGATGTCCGGTTCAGTACGACTGGTAATGAGAAATTTGAGTGGGGGAGGAAGGTCGGTGAACCGCTTCGCCAGAAGGTTCACGAGCACCCTGCGTGTGTTCTCGTCTCCACATTCATCAAGAGCATCTAGAATAACGAGGAGAGGGGAACAGAGGATTCCCCGACATGCAGTCAACGGTTCAAGCAGAAGCTTTGTAAACTGAATGTCGATGGGTTCCGTGGTTATTGTGGAGTTCTTCTCAATAGCTTCCAAGGTAACAACACGGATATCCGAATTGTTGATAGCGAGTTTATAGGCGATGGTGCGGATGACGAGGTTCGGATGACTCAAGATGGGGTCGTTTCTGTCAAAGAACATGTACGCAACGCACAGACCTCCAAGGTCCGGGCCGGAAACAGAGCATTCCTCGGCAACAGAATGGGCTATGGCACTCTTGCCTAAGCCAGAGTCACCACAAAGCCAATAGATGTTGGCGTTGGATGATACGTCGTTGGCCCAATGAAGAATGGGATCTATGAATGTTCGACGTGTGCCCTTCAGACATGACTTGCGTCCAGACGGATCCATCTTGGCAGGATTGAGGACTTCATTGAGAAGCGCTGACAAGAACTATGTATAAGCTATGCCAGTGGAAATGGCGAGAATTTATCGACCGACCTTGGTTTGCATCCCTGTCTGTCGAATTGAATGCAACGATCCCTCCTTTTGAAGTGCGTGGTTTCAGACGCTGCAACAGCGTCCAGCCGAATTTTGGCTCGTGAATATCAGCGTTCGACATGTGGGCCGCCGAGAACGTAGAGATAGATGAAGATAAAGCGTGTGGGTTCTGAATCTGTTATAATTAATCAAGGGAGAGATGTAGTTTGAAGAGGCGTACCAATCTGTAGAGTGTGATACGACAGGGAGCTGCAGCAGAGAGCGGCGTTCGAACGTTTCTTGAAGGCTTAGCGCTTAGCCTCCGTGCTGTGCATGACGTGATCAGCTAGGTCTCACGACCATGCCATTGCCTTGTCACGATATTCTGCGTCCTCGTCCCCTCCTTCCAAACTTCCTCCCCGCCCTACGTACGGACCACCGCCAAGACGCGCACAAGCACCTGACCTCACCGACGCACCATCGGCAAACAATTCCCCCCCCCCATTCGACGATGCCAAACAGCTGAGTGTACTCGCTCAATGGTTAAAATGATCACGCGTCTAATTTAAAGATGTATGTAAATCAAAACAGGCGAACCGAGTATGGATGGATGACATGAATCGAAACCCTTGTTGCCGATCAGACTCCATCCCAGTCCGTCTGTGCGCTCGTCAGCGCGAATGAGACTGCTATCCTCGCTGTGTATAACCTTTTCCTGGAGACTTGTTAGTCGCTGGGATTCCATGCAACTTCACAGATACCCTGAGCCTCGTCCAGATGGGGGGAACGGGCACGGAGACCAGTTCGCGCCCCTCCTCCACCATGCCGATCTCGCCTCGCTGTTGGTCCCTGCCCCCCTTCCGTCCAATTATTGTTGCGCTGGTTACCCTGTGTAGGACATAACAAAAACTAGATGCGACCTGCCCTAGATTGTGGAGCTAGCCTGACCTCCGAGTCTTAGCGTCCTTCTTCGTACAAACGACTACGTCCAGATCATCACTTGTTCCCTCTCAATCACCACAAGCACCCTTTAGCGCTCATTGCATGGCCCTCGCTGGAAAGGAGCCCGGAAAGACGTCGGCCTGTGGATTTGATTGGCCCCGAGTGCCATCAACCTCAGCTTTTTCGCAGGGCGTACATACCTTGCCTGAAGCAGGTCTCGTCTGTGTCGTATACCAGGTCAACGCATATGCTGCTTCCAATGTCCATATCGGTTCACCACGTCGTCACACACGAGCGTCATGGGGTGGTCGCGCCGTCTTCGTCTATCACTATCCGTCTGGGCATCAATGGTATCACTTCTATGTATCACGAGCCCATCAAAGTAAGCATCCTCCTCCTCGCCTTTGCGTGCCAATCAACCTCTTTCACGGGTTCTATACATTCCCCTGGTCCGTCGGTATCACCGGGGGTTGTCCCTCCCCCTCGTGCTATTTACGAGCACTCAGGCCCATAATTTCTTCCACCTCAATCCCCCCAGGGTGCATTCCGAACAAAAGTCTACAACAACTGGTCTTCTCCCGTAGTCGTGACTTATGTTCCCAAACTCATTTTTACTATCCGCATCAAGAAAAAGCCCTGCGGCACTGGTAAATTCTACTCGCATGTGTACCGTGTAAGTGTGGATTTGAAGTCTCAGGACGTGTACATTGATCTTATCCATCCACCCACTGTCACGTAGACTGGCTTGCTGGAAGTGCCATGCCGATCCCCTCTATCATCTCGGACTCGGACATATATCGTGTTTGGCACTGAATGTATGCAGCTCGTGGGCTTTTACGGTCTGTACTGCAAACTTGATAAATATAACGCGAATCGCTCAGAGAACCTTGCAAGGTCAAAGATAAATACTTTCCAGAAACAAGCAAGAGCCAAGTAAACCAACAAAAGAGCACAATCATGAGAAAATTGCAATGTCATCGCGGCAATCCCGTCCTTAAGGACTAATATATATTATTCTCTGCGATTTCTCCATTCCGGATATTGTTGCGTTGTCATTGGGATCGTACTTGTACACTTTTTAAAGCTAATTCACGGCGGTGGTTACGTACGCTGTCGGGATGTGGTTTCGCTCTGAGCAGATGGTGCATTGCGGCAAACGAGTAGGTATTATCCGTTTCTTTTCATGAACTCTACCAATTCGTGTAGTCTTGACTTTCTTGCATTGTTTCCGTACGGTGGCTGGCTCTATTCTGTCGTTTGGACGAGAGCTACCGATTCACCGATGAATAAATACACTTTCTTCGTTTATTATGACACCACGTGGTTCAACACCAATCCCCTGCATCATCGTAGGTTGACTTTGCGCGTGATGTACGCGCGTCACGAATACTGAGTGCGTTACACATCTTGCAATTGTATGTCGACACAAGCGATCCAGACTCGAACGGGCCATGTCACCAACTGGCCAGTTCAACATGAGCGTCATGTGTTTGAATTGTCTGATGTGAGTAAACGTCTCAGAGAAAGTTTCACCCGATTCAGGTTGCTCAGGAGAGGTGAACAGAGTGCCCGTGCCAAATCCTGTTAGGAGCGTCAACCTGGGTTGCCAGTGCTCAAGGATTCTCGGAGTCACCGAATGGGTCCCGGCTCTGAAAAAAAAAAAGGTTGTGTATGCCATGCAGCCTGAGCGAGATTCCTTTGTAACCAAACCGACTCGACCGACGCGAGACGCTCACACTACTAGCAAGTGTCTCTGGAAGCGAGTTCCATTGCAGGGGGGAAAGGGGCATAGTGTTCAGAAATAATGCTCAATGTCCTGCAAGAATCCGTGGGCGTGTCGTGTCAAAAAAATGTCGTGGAATTGAATTTGTTGCATATCCGAATTTCCAGCAGCGAGGCCTCTCGAGGATACAACGGACATGGTTGTGACAGCGTATAGACTGGCATGATACTCTAGGAAAGTGTCAGAGCGTGAGGATTCATCAAGTAATTCAGAAACTAAAGTGCAGACCTCGTACAGAACAGGTTCGAACGCAAGCAAAAATGGACTCGGTACACAGGTGGAGGATACTCACCGCAGAGGTCTCGAGACACTGGCAAGCTGGGCGTTCCGGGTGGACTCCCTTCGAGGCATCTATATATAGAAGAGAAATCTCACTAGAGCTTTTTTAAAATAATTTGTGACGCCGGCTGTTTCTTTCTGCATTGTGAGAACTCGCCCAAGACATGGATTTTTAAACAATTATATATGCCGTGTCAAGAACGATCGCAGGGGAGAAGTAGTAGCGCGACAACGCGCAGGCGATCGACACGGCAGTCGATGAAGATCGTCAGTACACCCTGACAGACGACAGTGATGTACCTGAAGCATCCCGTATCTGCCAGCGCCACTGACAAGCACAAGCCATCACGGAACGAAACCCCGCACGTCGAGCTCGAGGGGGAGAGTCAGTGATATGAACTACAACACTGTACTGGGAATGAAGCGGACATGGCGGGAGCGTCACACCGTAACAGGGACACTAGGAATATGCAGAATAACCTGCTTAATGTGTCAGAGCAGACCGTAGAACAGCTGGGGTGCACAACTGAAGAAGACTCACCTGGATGAGCTCGAGTCAAGTTGGGCGAGCCAGGAGTCAACTGCCATCTGCCAGACGGTGCATGGGATAATCGAGAAGGTCCACACGACAGGAATATTCGGGAAGTCAAAGTGAACGCACAATCTAGAGCTGGAGGGCGAGGAGGACACCTGGGAGAGTAGGTCGAGTCAGATCGAGTCGAGGGCGACAGAAAGGATCGCAAAGGTTTCCACGAGCGTCCAGAGAGTGAGGACAACGTGTCCATCGACGCCAAGAACGCTCGTTGTGGAGCCACAGCACGAGCAGGCCAAGTCGAGAGACGTCAAGCGCGACGGAACCTGTCAGCCGCAACTCTAGTGCTTTAGTGTCCAAGTGGAGTGATGCAAGATCATACACACAAATCCAAATCCATGATGGAAGTCAATTTGGAGAATGATTCTTCAAACAATCTGACAAGTGGCGAAACCACGGAAAACTGCTAGTTATCCACTAGCCTATTCTGGAAAATGTCACTGATCCATTCGAACCGTTTTCACTGGAGAAAACGATCCGACGACCACGCGCAGTAAGAGAGGCGTGTCTACGCACGCCACTCGACGCCAGGTCATGGAGTCACGTGTTCGGGTTCAGCAACACCCACCAGATGTTTTGGTGGGTCGTCATTCTGGTTTCAATACAGACGACAATAGATAGTTGAGCATGCCCCCTGAAGCGGCATTAGCCGATAAGACACCTATTTCGTCTGCATCACAATAAATTTCATCGATGTACTTGGCGGCACCAGAGAGATGAGCAACCATGCAGAAAGCAGTAAGCAGGGCAAGAAGCTCGGGCGTAGGAACCGGATCCGATCTTGAGAACGTGACGAAGTGGTGCAAGTCGGCCGGTCTCACACCGAACCACTTGACTTCATAACGATCCACCTCGGACTGTAGCGAAAGGGTACCCAATGAATGGCGTGGCTCAGAAAATACGCGACAATCCCATAACTCGCCATGGCTTCAAAGTATAGTTTCAGGTGATCAAATGCATTGCGCACATCGTGTACCATGGTGATGACATTGGTCGGTGAAAGAACTCTCCCCATTGAACTTGTTGCTGTACTGGAACTGCTTGAGAACAGCTAATATGGAAGCGGAATAGTCGAGCTAGGTATCTAGATGTGAGCATCTGTGGCCACGCACCTTAGAATTCGCTTCAAAGTTAGGAACTACACCAAAGAATGTAGCCTCTGGAATAATATGGGCAGAGTGTGTATTCACTGCGACGTCGGTCGTTGGATCAAGTTGGGCAATGATACCTTCGGGGGCTCCAGGGGTCAATAATACCCATTACGACGCATCTCTCGAATGACAGCCTGTGGAAAGAACGGTCAGTAAGAAAGAGGGAGGAGGAATACAGTCAGATTTATTCACGGTTGCGATATAAATCGTCCTGGTGACTCTTGGGGCTTATTAAAGTCGACCTCATTCACGACCTCAAAGGAAGGTCTGGAGGGGCGTTCGCTGGGTTTTGGAGTTCAACCTTTGTATTTCATAACTGGAGAGGTTAGCATGCAGAAAAGTGAATGGGGGTGGCTACTCGGAATGGAGGACCCACAGGGTATGATGATGGTACGTTCAATGAATGCACCGATGTTGGTGAGGTCACTGCAGTCCTTGCACGAGTGTATGCACTTGGTGACTTCAGAGCGAACACCTCGGTTGGGTGCATGGGAAGCCGGGAATCTTAACGTAGCGCAGCTCATCCTTGAACACAATTCCACTTTGCATTTGAGACAAATATTGTATTGTAGAGGTAACTGGGATCCTCGTCGGCGATAAGTTGCACTCTTCAAGTGAGAGTTGACTTTCGCAAGGGGAAAAGGCGTAGCACAATGTGAAGGGCCTACCCTTATTGAAACCAACAAGAAATGAATGCGTGAGAATTCGAACACCCAACGTCCGTCCACTCTAGTCCCCAGTGCTCTACGGCATCTTGGGCGACCTTGTCCAGATCGAGTACGCCTTTTCGAACAAGACCCATGTTGCATCGGAAGCTATGTCGATATAAACCGCACGCCACTACGAGTAGGAAAAAGTCGACACCTTGGAGATAAGATCCCTTTTTTTTCCCATCATAGTTGTCATCCACGGTCAGCGACACATCTAGACTCTATTACGAGCTTATCGTGGTCAGGACCTCTTGTCATGCTAACCAGGTGATACAAGTGCCGCATGAGACAACGGATCAATGCTGGGATCCATCAGCCCAATCTCCGAGCTGACGCCTCGGGGTAAACAGAACAAGCACCCCTAGGAGAATTACGACATGCGAACAAATGTCCAGGGCGATTGGCAAACGACGAACAAGAACGAACAAGAAAAACAACACGACATGACAGGGTCGTTGAAAGTACAAGGTGCCAGTGTAGCGAGCTTCCTTGTTTTCTTTACTTGATGTGTTTCACCCTGGTTTGTTTTCATGCGTCATGAAGACAAACCAGGTTCAATGGATGTTGACTGAGTGCGGTACGTACACATGAATCATTCCAGTTGGCAATTTGAAGCATTCATGTGTAGTTGGGTGCCAGCCTCACACGAGTCAACGACGCCTTGAAGTGTGATGTGTTCCTAGAATGGATCCACACACAGGTATAATCCACCATTCAATCAAGGACACGCCACACTGAATTCATCGTAACGACAAGGTGAGGCACCACGGACAAAACAGTGACCGACGATCATGATCCTCGCCTTTTTCAGGTTTGCGTTTGTTCGCGTACAATGCCGTCCTTATCTTGCGAACGCGAGACAAATTCTTCCGACCAGAGAGAATAGAAATGACGTGCCTGGTACACACTCGTCATCTACATTATTGTTTTGCTTTGCTCACTCCCCTTTAGCGTAGAAACTTGATTACCATGGGGCTGAACACCACGACGCACACCACTGACGTAAAAGAGGGAAGTGAACCTACTTAGACTTTTTTCCATAGTTTGTAACCCCATCAGGTAGTCACCCCGCAAGGCCGTTGTTTCTTTCTGCTTTGTGTGAACTTGAAGAACATGACCCCCAGGCCTCTCGGATGAGCCATGTATATAAAGTATTCCTTACTAATTTTATTCTATTGACCTGCCATCAATGCCTCAAGGCCTCAGTGCTCAGCTTGCTCCGTGCATGGTTTCGGGTACATCATTCTCGTGTCTGTACAAATCCGTACCGTTTTTTCGGTAGACCCGGATGCGACGAGGTGTGTGAAAAGCCGACTGATGTGACCCCAGCAGTGTGTCCCTTTGCCACTGTAATTACAGGAAGTTCAGGAACGCTGGGTCACGGCCTGATCTTGACTTCTCACTCACTCTTCACATCGTCATGCCATCACCAACATGTTGAGAATCTTGGTTTTCTTATTCATATTTCATATTACATAACCAAGATTCTAGGCCAGTCACATAACAAGTCACCTGATTGCATGACACATTTACTTGTGTACATAATCAGAGACTAGACCTGCTGACATATTTGCTTATGTACAGGGTCTAGACCACTTAGTCATCACATGTGACTTCGGGGCCTTTCCGCTATTCATTATTGCATCATATTGCTTCAGATGACATAATAGATCAGAGCGACTTATGCCTGTTAACGCTGGGCGTCGGAATGTAGCACAGTGAACACTCGAAGTAGTTTGGAGACTTGTTGTGGGTGAAGCAAAAAGAAGAAGTGTCTCACTACCCAATGCGCACACTTGGGACTCGTGAATGTGCTAAGTAACAACGCTGGATTGCATAGAACTAGCTGGGGAAATACAGGCGAAGTCTGGTAGCTACTTATATGATGTATGATACTGCGCAATCCAGTACGCGCAGTAAGGGCTCTGTGACTGCACACTGCATAAGGCAATGTGTACAGTATGGGCTATGTATCAATGAGTAAAGGAACACGAGTCATCATATAAGGAGAATGATGACGAGGAGGGATTTGGTCCATTATGTAAGAAAAGGTAAAGCGTGACTCAACAAGCAAAGCGAAAAGATGAAAAAAACCTAATAGGGAGAAGAAGATAGGTGTCTTGTGAAGACACGAGGAGAGATGATGAGTCCATAGACATAAGGAAAAGAGGGGTTATAAGGGAAAATCGTAACATTACCCCCTTCATAACGTTGAAGCACCTGCTCAACGATCTGGTCCCTCAGTATCTCCCTCATTGACCTCGTAGTTGGTGAAGTCGAGGTTGCCATCGAGAAAGCCGTCATCTCGGTCGAGCCCGTTGTAAACTGGGCAATTGGCACGAATGTGCCCATACTTGTCACATTCTCCACACTGCCTTTGGGGGCACCTAGCTTGAACGTGTCCTGGGGCGTGTTTATGGCACCAGGGGCAGGTGTACTTTCCACAAAAGACGCGGAGATGGTCCAGTTTTCTGCATTGGTGGCAGCGGAGTCGTTTCTTTGGATGTGCTGGGACTTGGGAGGTGTCAATGTTGATTGGGTCTTGAGAGGTGCCTGCTCTGTCAAGGGAGGCAGATCTGACTCCTCAAAAGGAATGGAGGAGAGGATGGAGGGTGCCGCCTAGTGTATTCATAGTTGTCTGGGCGAGTCTTGGTGGTAACAGGCTCTCATGGCGAGTAAGAGCTCCTCGCTGCATGTCCTCAGGGGCAGGAGTGGGCAAACAGGTAGCAACTGGAGAGTCTTCTGGAACGTCTGAGGGAGTGGAGGTATGAGTGTCAATCTCAGGGGACTCTGGAATGGAGGTTGGAGTGGGAAAGTATGTCCTTTCAGGGGAGCGAGGAGGTGGGATCTGGAGGACTGGTGAGGGGGTTCTCTCCACAGTTATGGACATGTCCAGATGGGGATCGAAGGGTATAGCACAAGGGGCATCTCCTACATAGACCCTATACTCGTGGACACTCATGATCTCAAAGAATAGCTCCATGATGGGTCGGAGCAGATTTTCGTCAATATGGTCCACTAAGTGTCTGAAACCCTCCTCATAGAGGAGGTCGAGGGTGAGGGAGCATGCTTCGTTCACTCCGGTTTGCATGGTGGCTACGAAGTGTTCAGGGGAGTCGTGGGGAATGAGTTGTTGGGCAGTAAGGTGGACGATTTGGTATGTTCGGAAAAGAGAGCATAAATCCTTGGTTTTCTTATCATAGTTGTAGTGCAGGTCTAATTCCATGCGCAAGGTGAGGGCAGGGGTAGTCAAGATGGAGGCAAAGAGAATCCTCCTCAAATGAGGGGGGAGGTGATTGGAGCAGATGTAGTAGGGGTAGGGTAGTTCTAGGTGGTTCTTTTGTGCCATGAGGGATTTGTAGGTTCCCCTGGCCATAATGCAGTTGTGATGGGTGTTTTGGGAGGAAGATTGTTGGGTCATGAATCGTAGTGCCAGGGGCAGCTGCTGTATAGTCTATTGCAGAAGTATTGGTGTTCAAGGGGATGAGACGGAGGAAGGTCGTTGCGATAAAGGAAGAAGAACTTGTAGAAGGGAAGGCCTGGTTGGAATTCGAAGTTTCTCTTCTGGAGTATTTACTGGGAGAAATCCCTAGGTCGAGCGGACTTATATTCGTCCAGGAGTATTTGTGCATGTTGGAGGTTTCCCTCCGGTTCCCAAGTGTTTTCTGCTGCGGAGTATCCTTTCCAGGATACTAGGTACTGCCTTCTCCCTTGTGTTCCACGGTGTGAGAGGATGGAGTCTATTTCATACTCTTCTTCTCTGCCGATCAATTCGGGCGGTGGATCTGAGAAGTTGGGGCCATGTTCCGCAGTCTCTCGATAAGGGGATAGGAGAGAGGTGTGGAAGACATCATGTGTTAGATTCGTTGATTTGCCGTCGTGAGATCATGCAAGCAAATCGTAGGACAAATAACGCTGAGGATATAACTGCTCTCTCTAGTGCTTCTTGAGAACTGAGAGCACTTGATACGTGGCTCCAGACGTGGGTGTGACAAGGAACCTCAAAGCATTGTCACACACAAGTACTTTGGGAGACCAGAGATTGCATAGGAAAGTACTAGAGGAGAGAAGTACATCCAAGTGTGTAGAACTGGCTAGGGAAATGCCAGTGAAGAGGGTAGACTACTTATACTAGGCTGGGATGCTGCGTAAAGCAATGTGTAAGCTATGTGTGCTGCGTGGGGCAATGCGTGCTGCGCAAGGTGATGTGTGCAGCGCGGTGATGCGTGCTATGTGGGCTGTATAGGGCAGTGGGAGCTGTGCGTGCTGCGTAAGGCAATGCAGGGTAATCTAGATAGGATCGGAAGATGCGAGTCATCATCAGGAGATATGATGACAAGAAGGGAATGGTCCGTAAAGTAAGGAAAGGATGAGTGTGACTCATCAGGGGTAGCGTGACTCAACAAGTGAGTGAGCATGACTCAACAAGTGTTCGTCAGGTGTTCGTCAGGCAAGACTTGACTAGTGTTCGTCAGGTGTTCGTCAGATGTGACTCAACAAGTGTTCATCAGGATGTGACTTGACCGGTGCTGTTAAAACTATAGGAACGGACATAACTCCGGCGAAGTCCGGAGCGAAGTCTCAGCGGGACTTGGCTTCAGCGTATGTGCTGCGCCCTTACTGAACCCGGAGGTCCCGGATTTGTCAGAGGATTGGAGGTCGGAGGTCACGAGAACCATTAGAGGTTCAAGTGTAGTGAAGGGGGGAGACGATGATGGAGTTCGGACAGAGACCGGGAGGTCAGAGTGAGGAGAGGAAGGTTATTCAATTCGATATTCAACTGAAGTTACAACTACAGTACAGAGGGGTTTATATATGGAGGACGGAAGTGTTTCAGGATGACAAACGGAGAATGGAAATGTAAGTAGGGTGACAGACGGAGACAGGAGATGTAAGTAGGGTGACGGACGGAGACAGAAGATGTAAGTAGGGTGACGGACGGAGACAGGAGATGTAAGTAGGGTGATACATTCTTCCTCCGAATGCAAGGCGGAAGGTTGAGCAAAGAGGTGTTTGAGAAAATGAATTATTCGGGCGCCAACCTGGATCGTAACAGCGCCTTCCTACAAAACCAATATCTTGCCAACCTTCTCTCTCTCGCATCATTTAATGAAAGCATCGCCTCTCGCATCAGCATCCTTTGCCAAATCCAAACCCAAACTGAAGGAAACCTCCTCTCCACTCTTTACCAACTACAAATGCCACTCGCAATCTCCGAGATTGATCGTTACCATCGCCAATTGGAAGAAGTACAGGCCTGTCAGGAACAATGGACTGGAACTCCCGTTCCTACCCTTCCCCCTTCCCCTCCTGTCCCATCTACACCTTCCACATCATCGGCCGACTTTACCATTGAAGAGCAACAGGCAGAACGTCTCGCTATTGCTGTCGCCCAACGTCTTCTTCCCCCGAACTTCCCCACGTTCGCCGCATGGTGAGAAGCTGACGGACATTGACCTCCCTCTAATCCCACCGATTGTTGCTTCCATTGTCAACGAGACGGTCATTTCATGGCCAACTGTCCCGACTATTGCTGCCGCCATTGCCGAATCATCAGGCCAGGTCACATTGCTTCTCGATGCCCTTGGCGTCGTCGTTCCCCACCGACTTCCATCTCCCCCACCACCAGTACTTTCTCTACCAATCCTCTCCCTGTCCCTCCTCCACACTTCTACGTCCCTCGTATGATTTCGGCGAATTCCTCTGCCCCTCGTCGCCATCGTTGTACTTGGCGGTGTAGTCGACGATACCCCGACTGCCTCCTTATCCAATCTCATCAACGATCTGAATCTCCTTCTCTTGATGATTCCTTCACCGACGAAGATCACAGAGACGATGTATGGGATGACACTGCTGTCGCCAACATCACCGGTTCCCTGGGTGTGGACTATGACTTTTGATTCTTTTACTCTCTTTGCAGCTTCGAATGTACTCCAGGGGTAATGTTACGATTCACCCTTATTCATTTTTCCTCTTGTCATCTTGCTTACTTCTCCAAGCGTTCCCATCGGACGACTTGTCATCTTGCTTACCTTTCTATGCGTTCCTATCAGACACGTGTCTTGCTGTACAGCCCGCTTGACATCATTATTTCTTCTTCCGTCCTACTTGCTGTGTATTACTAAAACATTCCTAGGAATTCCTTCGCATTCTATTGCTTAGTAATTCCCCTTTCCCTTTCCCTATATAAACCCTATGATACCAACGATGTACCTCACGCTTGACCTACCTGGAATAGCATCACTCTTGTACATCGTCTTTGATCCCTCAGATCCCTTGTCTCCTTGAAGTCCTCGTCCTACTCTGAATGGACACTCCCTCGAAACCCTTGAAACTACCGATGACAGTGTTGTCATCGGAAGAACCCCTTGAACCTTCGAACCATCTACAACGAACGTTCATCCTAGACAGAACCCTTGAACCGACCAGGTCTACGTTCACCTCTACCCGAGTTGAGCGTAACAGCTACGTTCTGACGTCCAGCGTTAACAATGTACATATTTGCTTCTGAGATAAATGTTGAGAATCTTAGTATTCACATTTTGTTATGATTTATGTTGATACCACCCGAACAGTTCATTTTTCACTTTCACTTACCTTCACATCAACTATAGATGATTCTACCTTACCCTTGACCAAAACCACACTGGAACCACAAGAAACCACAACTATAGTTCATATTCCTACTTGAAACCATGGAAACTACATACATCAAAACCCTTCAGAACCATACTCTTTATTCCTACCTTTGACCAAAACCACATGGAACCATATTCATTGTTTCACCTTCAACCGGAATCACATGGGACTTTCATGAAACCACTCGGAACCATGTTTCACACTTGTCACTTTCCTTTCTCTTACCCCATTCCACCTCAGAACCACAAGGACCATTCCCTTCTCCTCAGCAATGCCTTTCTGATGCATTGCCTCATATCTCCTAGACTGCCACATTGCCTTACACAACATACATTGCCCACTACTGCCTTGTGCAACACACATTGCCTTATGCAGCACGCATTGCCCACTACTTCCTCATGCAGCACACATTGCTTTATGCAGCACATACTGCAGCTACTGCCTTATGCAGCATCCCAGCCTAGTGTAAGTAGTTTTATCCTTCCACTGGCATTCCTCAGCCAGTTCTACACACTTGGATGTATTTCTCTCCTCTAGTACCTTCCTATGCAAAGTCTAGTCTTCCAGAGTACTTGTGTGTGACAACACTCTGAGATTTTCATCACACCAATATATCAAGAGCCCCAGCTAGGTGCTAGATGGAGCATCTTGCATCCTCAGTATTATTTGTAGATTTCATTCGGATGATGTTCATTGCCAAATCAACAAATCTAACAGTAGGTACAGCCACTGCTGTAGATGTATATAAGGCTGGCTCTTCTGACCATCCTTTCCCCTTTTCTTTAGAGTCTTATACAGTGATTTCTTCACTGAGCCACCTCACCTCTTGAGCTGTTCCACTCTACCACCTGACTGTCATCTTTGACTCTCCAGTCAGAGGCTCACTACTCTTGATTACTACCTACAAATTTCTCCACCTGAAGTGTGAGTATTTCCACACTTCCTTTCTCCCTTAATTTGTGACTTTAGCTTTATTCCTGAAAATAAATATGTAATTGACCAGATTTAGCCTATCTTTCCAGGTTTCAGAGCAGGTGCTCATCAAATTCTTTGACAAGTACGGGGCTTTAGCATATTACATCTATCAATACTCTTCAATGCTAGACCAATACAAGGATCAATTGGACAAGGCTCTGAAATCACTTACCTGCATGAAACCTTCAAAACCTCATCAACAATCATCATAAATGGGTTTTTGAAATCTCTTCACACCATATCAGTAATCAGCTTGTTGATTCCTGGACACAAACCAACAACAAAGCTGTGAAAGCCATGTATAGACTTTTAGTACCAATTCCATTGGCAAATATCTGTTGGAGTCAATTGTTCATCACATATTCTGAAATGGTGGTTTCTGAGAGCTTGTTGCATTGAAAGAAGGCTATGGTAAAGGGGTCAACAAGCATTTTACCACACCTGATCTTCATCATTCTACTAGAATGAGAAATGGGAAGACCACTGAGCCTGTTAAGCCCACCAAGATCACCCAGCTTAGTATTATAGTGAATGGATACTTGATCAAAATGACCTCTTCATCTGAGTCCACACCAAAGTCAAGATCAATGCCATTATATTCATTTTCCACAGAAACTGCAATCCCACTCTCAACTGGATATTATCAGGCCCAAACCACAAATTAATCATCATTCAATGCATTCCTTCATGATGCCTAGAAAAGGCATGCAATCCTCTTGCAAGTCACAGTTTCAAATTGGCATGATGTCAAGCAGCAAGGCATCAAGCAGCTGCAAGGAATGGGTGTGAAACACTTCACATACAGTGACTTCCAAAATTGAGTCAATGTTTTGAGATTTTGAAGAATGTGTTATATAACTCAGGAGCATGAACAAATAGAGCCAAAGTGTAAGTGGGTGGTGAAAAG
>JBBPLF010000759.1:0-13876 GCA_038089615.1 Aureoboletus auriporus
AATCATACAAGCACAAGCACATAGGGGCAGCTTGCCCAGTAATGTGTCCATAAGAATGGCCTGGAAGGACAAGCTGAGCTGGTAAATGGAACTGATCATTTAGCAATTGCATGGAGAAAGGGTAGGATTTGTCAAGCCAATCCTCAATGTCATCATGTTCCAGTGTATCGAGGGCAGCATGATAATCCATCCACACCTGTATGACGATCTGCAGGGGCATGGAAAAGACAGAAATGGAAAAGAAGGATACCCACAATCCAACAGTTAATGGTTGCATTCAATTGAAGGTCAGGGTTGTTAATCATACCCTTGACATACTTGGCATCCATTTCGATTGTAAAGTTAGCAATATTGAAAACAAAAATGCAAACTGCGTGGAGTGCATTGCATGAAACAATCCATAAAACTTGAGCTTTGCCTGGGAATAGCAACTTTTGACTTCATTAAGTGTAATAGAACCAAAATGGTTCAGATAGCGTTTGCTGTCCTCCCTGTCTTTGGAAAGAATGAAACCAACAGTGATATAAGATGTATCCACGGCAAGTACCACTTCCCAACCACATTCATAGTCAAGGTGATGCAAAGCAGGTGATTTGAGTATTGCATCTTTAAGACGCTGTATGACTTCCTGCTGGGCTGTGCCCCATGAAAAAGGAACACCTTTCTGCATCAAATTGACAAGCAGCTTGGTGATAGTTGTATAACCTTTAAAAAAAATGTGTAACACACTGCATGTCCCAAGAAACCCATGGACCCAGCTAAGCATAGTGCATTCAGGCCAGTCACAGATTTTCTGGACCTTCAGATCTGGTGGAATGCAATCTTTGAAGGTGCATTTATGACCAATGACAATCACATCTGGTTGCGTCGACATTCTTGAGACGCTGTAAAATGCAGTTAACAATTACAAGGTGATTCCATATAAACTTTCAAATCCCAGAGTTTTCCAGGATTGTCTCGTAGGAACCATCCTTGTGTTGATAGCAGAAAATACCGGATTTGATGGGAAGGTCATTGATAAATGGCATAGTATGGTTGGGTATTTCATCTTGAAGAACGAAGGCCATGTCAGCCTGGTAAATTTGCACCTAATTTGTATATCCCATAGGGACTGTGGTTAAGCGGTGAGGACCTAGAGGAGTAGAAAAGGAAGTCATGTCACAAGAGTCAATATGTAAAGGCTGCTGATCATAGCCAGCAAAAAGATCCATCATCCCATATACTGTGTAACCTGCAAAGGATTCCGCAAAGTGCTCGATGAACGGAGGCACAGATGCGTCACAAATTGTGACAGCATGAAGAGGCTGGAGGTTGTGAATGAGATGGAACGTCTTGCCGTCCTGTTTGAAGACACAAAACCAGCAGGATTGATATGCAACAGTTGAGGATTCATAGACCCCTGATGCAATGCGATCTTTGATAATTTGAATCGCCTCCTTCTGGATAGAAGATGGGACTGGGATGTTGCAAAGTACCCAAGAAGGGAGAGTATGAGGCATGGTTGGAATCTTCACTGCTGGAAAATAATGCTCGTTGAGCTGCCCACATTCAGTAGAGACCCAAGTGAACGCCATCTTGTGAACGTGCACTAGCCAGTGGACAAGTTTAAGTTCTTCTGGCCAAAACCATTGCGGGATCGAGGTCGAGCGCGTTTGCTTGTTCCTGGGTAAAGCATATTCCTGGAATAAAATTGAAAGGGTGAGTAGGCAAAAGTGGTAATCTGCCTAATGGTTCTTTTGGTAGGCTGCGCACAACACGGAACTCTTCTGTAACCAGAGCGGAAACAGAGTGAACCTTCTTGGCAACAGGCTTATATGTGAACATGTTGTGAATATGGAAATAATGATGCGAGGTATCAAACTTGTAAGTCAACTGCAATGCGGTAAGGTTAGTATGAGAAGGGACAGATTGAGTAGAAGAGAGAAACAGATATGAGGAGGAAGGCATAGAAGAAAGCATAAAAAGCGATTGTGAAATATCAAGGGAGATTGAGTGACCAAGGAAACAGAAACAGTTTTGGAATTGATGGGTGTCAAAGAATCCACAGTGATCTCTGAAGGTGAAGACCACTCTGCAACAAGATAACGCAGGAATGGATATTTGGATAAAAACACTTGCATACAGGGAAATGTAATTGAATCTCCCCACCATGAAGGCAGATCATCGAGACCTAAAAACCCAGTTTGACAATGCTTTGGTGGTTGTTGCAATGTAAACCGTGACAACAACGTGAACATCTGTTAGTCCATGCGCAGGTTGGCATCTTGAATTCTTTTCCACTATTGGGATCACATAGGGTGATGGTTTGATTTCCATCCAGAAAGTCCTCAGTGGTTGCAGACATAAGGCAGTGAAAAGGATGGCCTAGAAGTAAATCAAAATTAGCATGATCAACCACTTGTATCTGAAGTGAGACTTCTCCAGGCCCAAAGGACAAGAATAGGTTCTCCAGGATGCCAAGCGTCGAATCAGTACTAGTGTTAGCAAATGTCATATTCATGTGATGATCAAAGCGGATAGGTTTCCTGAGTTGTTCCCAAACCCACTTGGGCATAGCAACAATCTCAGAACTGCTGTCAAGAATGCAGGTAAGGGTATGATTGGTGCCTACTACCTGGCCATTGAGACAGTGCAGGGGTAGACTGTGATGTGCGACAATTAAACCATCATCCGAGCACAACATACGATCACCAAATTTGCTGTCAACCTTGCCCAGATCACAACTGGATAATTCGTTCACCCATACAGTATTAATATGAGAGGGAGATGAATTGGAAATGAGTTTGGTAGTGGTCAGGTTGTGGAATTGCTTCCTGAACTCTGGAGCGATCGCAAAGAGATCTTTAACTGCAATTGGAACAGTGGACTCTAGCACTACATCGAGGACACACTTTGGGGCAGTATCATCCTCGAGAGGAAAGGAATATCTGTATTGTCGGGGGGGGGAAGTGTTTTGGTTAGCAACTGGGACGTGTGAAGGAATGTAACTTGAAGATGTGGGTGCAGGTATAAATCCACTATGATCCATGGTCTTCTCATGAACATGGGAGGAAAGTGGTGGTGTTGGAGGCCTAATGGGACTTGCTGAGACCAATGTGTGAGCATCCAGCACTTCAGGAGAGACAATAGATTCTAACTCCCCTGAGACTGTAGCAGCGTGCAAATCTGATTTGGTAGCAAGTTTCTTGGATAGTACAGCTATGCTGTCAAAACGAATATGCTTCCCACATTGCTGGCCTTCCTTTGTAGCTTGGAAGAAGGCCCATGCTTGAGCAATAAAAGGCTGAAAATCTGGATCAGCTATAATGGGAGAATTGGATACTTGTATGTTTGCAATGGAGTTTGCCAATGTGATGGGTTCAAATTTGATGAGAGCGTCCATAGGCACATCCGCCACTGACCAAATGCTGGATGTCATATGTGCAAGTATATCCCTAGAAAATGTATTGACCGAACTCGAAGAGCTTGTATTAGTGGGAACTGGTACAGAGGATGAGGAAGCAGATGATGTGCCAGCCCCTAAATGATCCAAGCAATCCTTAAGGCAACGCACACCTGGCACTCGAGGAATGCGAGAACCATCAGGCATATATAGCCGGCAATTGGTTCCATAGATAACGCGCAATGTGTGAATGTACTCTTCAATGTGAGGGCAACTGTTTACAAAGTGGGCAGGATCACCACAGAAGGCACATTTCAGGTTGCCTCCTTGCTGTTGGTGTCCTTGGTGTACAGTGTTGGTAAACTCGGCCTTGACATTCCTGCTCCCTTGTCGCGAAGCTGGTTGTTGAGGAATGGGAGTATGTTGTTGAGGAAACTGAGGATAATGTTGTGATAAGGGTGTCAAGAATGGGGCTGCAGATGGAACCGCATTGTGCAACGCTGATCCTGTCAGAAGAAACATAGCCACTTCAATAATATCAGTGATCAGGTATGGGTCATCAGGATGAATATCCGGTTTGACAATAGCCAACCGATGACAAATCCAGTTCTTGACATCTTGGGGAAAACCCACAAGGAACATGGAATCGTGTTCTGTCTCAGATAACTTATTCTTGGCAATGAGCATGGCAGAGATTTTGGTAAACTTCCACTGATACTCACCAAGTTCATCTTGACTATGCATTGATTTCTTTTTGTAATCCTATATAAGGTATTGTAGGTCAGCACAGCAATAGTGATTATCACTTTCACATCCAGGATAGATATCCTTGACTGCAGTGACAAACGTGGCCCATACGAGCGGATTAGCATGAGTGCTGGGCAGGGTTTCCCAAACCTCAGCTTTGTCTAAATCTGCATATCGGATAGCGGCCTTAATCTGTTGTTCTTCATTAAGACCAGCTTGTGTTCCTAAAAACTTGATGTCTTCTAGGTAGTGGGGTAATTGAGATGGTGTTTTCCCATCAAATTTGGGAGCATTCTGGGCTCTCTGAAGGGGCATTTGAAAAGTGTTCGCATTGTCCATGATGACAAAAGGAGGGTTTAGCACAGGAGAATTAGGAGGAGAAAGGGATATTGGCAAAACAGATAATGGAGTTATAGGATGAGTAGCTGCTAATTGGGGGGACAAGTGGAACAAGAAGGAAAGGTTAGGAGATGAAGCAGACAAAGCTGGAGATAGGGATAGGGGTGATAGTGAAGAAGGTAATGGTAAAGACAAAGATGATAGTAAAGAAAGGGGAGAATCCAGTAAGGGAGGAAGAGAATCGAGATAAGGTGATGCATGGATAAACACCCCAGGTAACTCTGATGAGGCAAAAGAGGAGTAACTGGTTGGTTGGTAACCGGGTGGCATGCAGATACTGGATTGTGAATGTGAGTTGGTACGCATTTCAGACCTGTCAATGGATGACAAGTGCAATGCGTCTGATGGGTTTGACAAATCAGATGATAGATGGAGTGACAAAGACCTATCAATGTCAGCTAGTTGCGATGCAACAGGATGAAAAAAATCTCTTCAGAGAGGTTAAGATTGCAAAACTGTATGAGTAGGTTTTCTAGCTTGACCTTTTGGGGGTTCGGGCATAGTGTCCTTCTATTAGATTCCTCTGGATCCCTCATGGTGGGCTCCAGTTGAAGAGAAAAACAAGGCTCTGGATCTCAGTGATATGAATCACAAAACCTTTGGTAGTTGCTGTAGGTGGTAAGAAGGGAGTGATATGATCATCCCTAAAGGGATATGCAAGAGGAATAAAAAGAGGGACGACTGGCCAAGATCCTTCAACTTGGGAAGAGCCTTTCTGACAAACCTGCGACTTTCTGGAGTGATCCATTGAAAGTCAATGGCGGATCCACAGAATGCACAGTGTAATGCGAAGGACGCAGAAGTGGAAAACGATAAGAATGATGAGGACTTGTGCAGAAGCCCTTAAAACAATTGACAGTTGAAGGGAAAGATAGATGAAAGGACCAAAAAGATGAAATTCAACTGCCTAATTACAGTCTTTTATAGTCTGGGCACACCCTAGACTGAAACAAGTAAGGTGCATGTGTCACAACACCTGTCAAAGGCATGGAGATGACTAAATATGTGAATAAAGTACTTGACCAAGTAATTCAAGTTATTAGGACATGATACAACTTGATACAATGAGTTATAAATGTAATGTGAACAAAAGGACTTACCAGCGATGGAACCTGAGTGTGAATGTGGGATGCGGATTATGCAGAATATGTTCAGGTTGTTGTAGGTTGATGTGAGAGAGTGCAGAGATGACTTTAGACAGCTGCAGTAGAAGGTGAAAATGTTAGGAAAGGGATTAGGATAAGGATGGATGTGACCCAGGTGATGATTAGACAATATGTGAGAGTAGAGGCTTATGGCTCTCTACACCACAGTTCTGCTTTCGTGCTAAATTGGACTAAACCTCTCCTTGGCATCACTCTCCTTATGTGATGCCTTGTGTTCCTTCACCTCCCCAAACCTAGCTGTGTAGCTGCAGACTCAGCCTTATGCAGTATGCAGTAAACACAGCAGTTACTGTGTGCATAGGATTACACAACACATAGGCAGTATAAGTAGCTACCTGACTTGTCCAGTATTCCTCAACTAGTTCTATGCAATCCAGCATTGTTACTCAGCACATCCACGAGCCCCAAGTGTGTGCATTGGGTAGTGAGACTTTCTATTGCTTCACCCACAAAAGTCTTCATACTACTTCAAGTGTATGCTGTGCTACATTCCGATGTCCAGCATTAACAAAAGAACTAGCTCTTCAACTCTATCTCTGTCACCTGACAGAAAGATCTGCCCACAATTTCAGGACAAAGATCACAGCAAGGACAGACCATACGTCCCCCTTTTGATTTTTCAGACAACACCCCATCACCATCTGCACTTTTTGCTCTTCCTACACCAATCCCTGCCAAGGACTGGAGGATTCAAGATGCACCACCTGTCCAACCAACTGTCCCACCCAGACAACAATCTCCTCCACCACCTGAAGATCCAGAATATGACATAGAAATGTCTGATCCAGGAAACAAAGACATTGAACTCAAAGCCGGACTGCCTGCGGACTTTTCTGGGGATCTGAAGAATGCAATATGTTGGGGAATGGCTATGACCACCTACTTCAACATGAACAAGAAGTTCTACAACAAGAGCGCCAAGGTCCTAACCACTCTCACAAAAATGAGCAAGGGCTGAGGAAGCACCTTCTCTGAATCAATCTATGTCCAACTCGCCAACAATGTGTTGAAAGATCTCACATTCAACCAACTCATGGACAAATTTGAGAAAATCTTCTTCCTCTTCAATTACAAGAACCAAGCAAGAGACCAGTTAGACAAGCTAACACAGCAAGAAAAGGACAATGCTGGATACACCAACTACATCACTGCCTTCCAGGCCACAGAGGCCATAGTGGGAATAGACAATGAATTAACCAAGGTGAACTACCTCTTGAAGGGACTGGACCCAGACATCTCCACCAAGATTCTGTCCATCAATCCTCTCCCTGACAAACTCTTGGAATGGATCCGACTCTCAGGAGTGTTCCACACCCAAAACAAGAGGTTAGATGATGTGTGCAATAGACAGAAGGTGGACTTCCAATGCAAAGAAAGGCCCCCTAAAGACCCAAACACCATGGATGTCAACGTCATCCACATCAACTCCACCAGACTTTCACCTGTAGAAAAAGCAGAGCACATGAGAAACAATAAATGCTTCATATGCCACCGAATAGGGTGTAACACCAGGAATAACCCCTGAGACAAGCGTCCAGAAAGACAAGGAAAGAGCAACAACCAGGCCCCTCCTTGCCTGCAGAGGAATCCCACCAGAAATGAACACATCAGAAAGACCAAGTTCGAAGAGTACCAGGACACCCTTAAAGAGAGAGGTGTTACTGAGGAGAAACTCATCTGCACACTTGATATCCTCTATGAAATCGACAAGCCAGAAACCATTGCCACAACCTGGGTCAAAGAAGAAGAAATCCCAAAGAAGGATTTTTAGACAGGAGGAAAGGGTCGACACTATCCCATCTTGAAGTAATAGCACCAGTATTCTTGTCTGATCCAAACAGTGAATCTATGCAAATTCCCATCTCACTGTTTGAACAAAGAAACAACCAAATTGTCAACATGTTTGCCCTTGTAAACTGCAAAGCAAGCAGAGACTTCATAAATGGCGATCTAGTGAAGAAGAAAGGATATAAACAGATACAGCTGGACAAACCAAAGAAGGCACAAAACGTGGATGGATCTCTGAACCTGGGAGGAATAATCCACCACAAAGTAACCCTTACAATCCAAATCAGAGAAGTAAACAAGGAAAGAGACTTTCTCGTCATCAATTGTGGAAAGGAGAACCTGATCCTCAGAATAACTTGGCTCCGAGAAACCAACCCCACAATAAACTGGACCACCAGAGAAGTAACCCTCCCAGACAAACCCAGAATCCCACAACATGATTCCCCTAGAGCCATATGCCAAAGATACCTTATCCGGTACCTGGAACTGGATCCAGACAAGAAGATAGCCAAACTATGGAGAAAAAGAATAGACAAAAAGATAGGAAATCTTATCAGGAAAACTATGCTAGCAACAGAACTTGCCGTGAAAGACCCCCATGAATAAGAACCTCTCTTCCCAGAAAACAAGGACTTCACTGACATCTTTGCAAAACAAGAAGTGATGAACTCCCCCCTTCTCAACCATTTGACCATGGTATAGATCTCGACGGAACCTTCATACCCAAGGTAATACTCCTTAAACCCCAAGGAAAAGGAAGCTTGTAAAGATTTCATCAATGAACATCTGAAATCTGGGAAAATAGTTCCATCCAAATCCCCACAAGCATTCCCCTTCTTCTTCATACCAAAAAAGGATGGATCCGTACAACCTTGTCAGGATTACCAATACCTAAACTCCCATACCACTAAGAATGCCTATCCACTTTCACTCATCTCTGACCTTGTCAATCAACTCAAGGGATCCTCCATCTTTACCAAAATGGACATCTGATGGGGATATAACAATGTCCCCATCAAACCACAAGACAGGTGGAAAGCGGCATTCATAACCCCTATGGGACTCTTCAAACCAACCATAATGTTTTTCAGACTATGCAATTCCCCAGCAATGTTCCAGGCCCTAATGAACCAAACCTTCACTGACCTCATAGCTGAAGAATGGCTAATCATCTACATGGATGACATCCTCATTCACTCCAATGACCCTGCTTTACACAAAGAACGAACCCATCGGGTCCTCCAACAACTTAGAGAACACTGCCTATTGCTAAAACAAAAAAAGTGTTTCTTTGACAAGGAGGAAAATACCTAATGATCATCCAAGCAGACTGGATCCAGATGGATCCAGTAAAACTGAAAGCCATCCACAAATGGCAACCCCCCCAATCAGTCAAAGCAGTCCAATTGTTTATTGGATTCTGCAACTTCTATAGGAAGTTCATCTCAAATTTCTCCACCAAAGCATGACCACTACATGATCTAACCAAGAAAGGGGCCAAATGGGAATGAATTGAGGAATGCAATGACACCTTCCAAGCCATAAAAAAGACCTTCACCCAGGAACTAGTCCTCCTGATGCCTGACATCACCAAACCTTTCACTATCATGACCGACACATCTTTAACAGCTACTGGAGTGGTCCTCATGCAGACTGACAGCAATGGAGACCTAAACCCCTGTGCCTACTTCTCGAAAACCCTATCTCCTGCAGAGAGAAACTACAACATTTACAACTGGGAACTCCTCAGAGTAATCCATGCCCTCAAGAAATGGAAACATTACCTACAGGGAACAGGACTCCCTGTAACAATTGTCACTGATCATAAGAATCTTGCCTACTTTAAACAACCTCAGAAGTTATCCAGGAGACAAGCACAGTGGATGCTATTCCTCCAAGATTTCAACCTCTCCTTCACCTCGTACCTGGTATACAAATGGGACCTGCCGATGCATTATCCCGGTGAGATGACATAGATACCTCCCATGACAACCAGGAAGTTACCCTCCTACCTAATGATATCTTTGTCTGAACCCTTGACTTTGCTCTAGTCAAGAACATCACCAAATCTACCCCTTCTAACCCCTTGGTGGTCACCACCTTCAAAGCCCTAGACAAGGGAACCCCCCTGATCTCCAAATCAACCCCTCGGGACTGGGAATACAACAAAGGAATGCTTTACTACAAACACTGTCTCTATGTTCCAGAATCCGCATGACAGGGGCTTGTATGCCTTACCCATGAAAGCGACCATGGAGGACATGGAGGAATCTTCTGCACTATGAACCTAATACAGTGAGACTACTGGTGGCTGGGAATGACCACCTTCATTCAAAGATTTGTCCAAGGATGTGCAACTTGTCAAGCCAATAAAGTTAACACACATCCCACCGCCTCATCGCTGACACCACTTTCATCCTCCTGCACTTGCCCCTTCCAACAGATCTCCATGGACTTCATCACAGACCTACCTGTTACGATCCAGGTTGGCGCCCGGACAATTCATTTTCTTTCATCATTCTCTTCACGCACCTTCCGCCTTGCATTCGGAGGAAGAATGTAGACGCCTAGGACAAGGGTCTACCCTTCACATTTGCTTACATGCTTCACTCGTCAAGTCACACCTGACAAACACCTGACAAACACCTGACGCACACTTGTTCCCCAGGTTCCGAACCGGAACCACACTTCATCTTCGGAACCTTTCAGAACCACAAGGACTTCTTCGGAAACCTTCAGAACCACATTCCTTACTTTACGGACCTTTCCCTCCTCGTCATCACATCTCCCGATGATGACTCGCATCTCCCGATCCTATCTAGATTACCTGCATTGCCTTATGCAGCATGCATCACCTTGCGCAGCACACATTGCCCCATGCAGCACACATAGCTTACGCATTGCTTTACGCAGCACATACTGCGGCTACTGCCTTACGCAGCCTCCCAGCCTAGTATAAGTAGTCTATCCTCTTCACTGGCATTTCCCCAGCCAGTTCTACACACTTGGATGTACTTCTCTCCTCTAGTACTTTCCTATGCAATCTCTGGTCTCCCGAAGTACTTGTATGTGACAATGCTTTGAGGTTCCTTGTCACACCCATGTCTGGAGCCACGTATCAAGTGCTCTCAGTTCTCAAGAAATGCTAGAGAGAGTGGTTATATCCTCAACGTTATTTGTCCTACGATTCATTTGCACAATCTCACGACAGCAAATCAACGAATCTAACACTACCCCTCTCCTGCACCTATGATTCCATCATGGTTGTGGTCGACCATGGCCTTATGAAAGGGGTAATTCTCATACCCTGTCACAAAACTATTGATGCCACTGGAGTTGCCCAACTTTTCTTCACAAACATATTCCAACACTATGGACTACATAACTACTGCATCTCGGACAGAGGACCACAGTTTGCACTGGCCTTTGCCTGAGAACTTTCCAGACTCCTGAAATATGATTTAAAACTCTCATCTGCATACCACCTCCAGACTGATGGAGAAACTGAACAAGTAAACCAAGAACTTGAAACCTACCTGCACATATTCTGCAATGGACATCCAGAATGATGGGCAGAACTACTCCCTATGGCAGAGTTCTCCCACAATTCCACCGTTCACTCTTCCACTCAAAGATCCCCTTTCTCCCTCATTTTGGGATACGAACCCCACTCCTATCCTCCAATTGGGAAGATGTTTCTTCCTGCCCTGGAGACACAATTATCCGAACTAGAGGAAGCCTGACAGGAAGCCCTTGCAGCATACGAAAAAACCCAACAGATCATGAAGGAACGGACTTCATCAAAGTTCCACCCCTGGGAAGTCAGAGACAAAGTATGGCTGAAAGGAAGGAACCTTAGACTGCAGTACCTATCAAGGAAGCTGTCTCCCAAATGAGAAGGACCATTTGAAATCACACAGGTCATCTCCCCTGTATTGTACTGCCTTAAACTGCCACCGACCTGGAAGATACATGATGTCTTCCACTCTTTCCTCCTATCCCCTTATCGAGAAACTGCAGAACATGGCCCCAACTTCTCAAATCCACTGCCCAAGTTGATCAGTGGAGAAGAAGAATATGAAATAGATACCATCCTCTCACATTGAGGAACACAAGGACGAAGGCAATACCTTGTATCCTGGAAAGGATATTCCACAGCAGAGAACACCTGGAAACCAGAGGGAAACCTCAAACACGCACAAACCTCCTTGGATGAATATAAATCCTCCCATCCTAAAGACTTCCCTCAGTAAATGCTCCATAAAAGAAACTTTGAGTTCCAACCAGGTCTCTCCTTCTACAACTTCTTCTTCCTCTACCGCAACATTCTTCCACCATCTCACCCCTTTGAACACCAATACTTTTGTAACAGGAAGTACAGCAACTGTCCCTGGCACTACGAATCATGACCCAACAAACCTCTCCCTCACATATCTCTCACAACTGTATCATGGCCAGAGGAACTTATGAATCCCTCATGGTGCAGAACAATTGCCTTCAACTACCCTACCCCTATGTTGTTTACTCCAATCGCCTTCCTGCTCGTCTACGACGTATCCTCTTTGCCTCCATCTTAACCACGCCTGCCCTCTCTTTGTGCATGGAACTAGACCTGCACTACAACTACAATAAGGAAACCAAAGACCTCTGCACCCTCTTCCGGACTTACCAGATTATCTGCCTTACCACTCATCAACTTGTCCCTCATGACTCCCCAAAACAATTGGTATCCACCATGCAGACTGACATTGATGAAGCCCGCTTCCTTATCCTTGACATCCTTGACAAAAAAGAATTCGGACACCTGGTAGACCAAATCGATGAGAACTTGCTCCGACCTATTGTGGAGCCATTCTTTGACATTATGAGTGTACATGAATACAGGACCTACGTGGGGGATGCTCCATGCATCATACCGTTCAACCCCCATCTCGACATCCCCATATTTGTAAAAAGGACCCCTTCACCTGTTCTCCAAGTACCACCCCCATGCTCCCCTGAGTGAACGTACTTTCCCGCTCCACTCTCTATTCCTGAATCTCCCAAAATTGACACCCATGCCTCCAAGACCTCCTGCATTTCAGAGGACTCTCCAGCTGTCTCCCAATCCCCTACTCCTGCCCTTAAGGACATGCAATGCAGAGCTCTCACTGTTAGATTCGTTGATTTGCCATCGTGAGATCGTGCAAATGAATCGTAGGACAAATAACGTTGAGGATATAACCGCTCTCTCTAGCATTTCTTGAGAACTGAGAGCACTTGATACGTGGCTCCAGACATGGGTGTGACGAGGAACCTCAAAGCATTGTCACATACAAGTACTTCGGGAGACCAGAGATTGCATAGGAAAGTACTAGAGGAGAGAAGTACATCCAAGTGTGTAGAACTGGCTGGGGAAATGCCAGTGAAGAGGATAGACTACTTATACTAGGCTGGGAGGCTGAGTAAGGCAGTAGCCGCAGTATGTGCTGAGTAAAGCAATGCATAAGCTATGTGCTGCGCGAGGTGATGTATGCTGCGCAGTGATGCATGCTGCACGGTGATGCGTGCTGCGTGGTGATGCGTGCTGCACAGTGATGTGTGCTGTGCAGGCTGTGTAGGGCAGTGGGGGCTGCACGTGCTGCGTAAGGCAATGCAGGTAATCTAGATAGGATCGGGAGATATGAGTCATCATCGGGAGATGTGACGATGAGAAGGGAAAGGTCCGTTAAGTGTAAAAGTGCGCCATTAGTGGGAAGTGTTCCATAAGTGGAAAGTGTACCATAAGTGGAAAGTGTACCATAAGTGGAAAGTGTACCGTAAGTCAGTGTGTTTGTCAGGTGTGACGCTACATGTTCGTTAGGTGTTCGTCAGGCGTGACTCAGCGAGTGTGCGTCAGGTGTTCGTCAGGTGTTCATCAGGTGTGACTTGACGAGTGAAGTGTGTAAGCGAATGTGTGGGGTAGACCCTTGTCCTAGGCGTCTACATTCTTCCTCTGAATGCAAGGTGGAAGGTTGATCGAGGAGGTGAAGAGAAAAATGAATTGTCCGGGCGCCAACATGGATCGTAACAATAGGGTGATAAGAGGGAGGCATGGAACACAGGATGAATTTTCCAAGTTTGGGATAAGCGGAGTTGGTAAGTGATCGGGGATAGAACCTTGACAATGGTAAAAGGTCCTTCTCGCTTCAGTGCAAATTTTGGGTTGGGGATAGACCGCTTGAGGTTCCATGCTTCTAGCCAAACCTTGTCTCCTTTTTGGAAAGGGGAGAATGTTCTTCTGGTTTGGGAGGCCATGACTTGTCTTGCTAGTTCATGGGCAGTGAGGGCTTCATTGCGGGCAGCGGTAAGGGTCTTCAGTCGTTCTTTGATGGTGGGAAGGGTGGTTTCTGGAAGGACAGTGGGTAGAGCATGG
>JBBPLF010000760.1:0-16416 GCA_038089615.1 Aureoboletus auriporus
CTGTGCATTTACCATAAGACCTAGCAGATGTCTAGGGAGGTGCTTCCTTGGTCCAAAGCCATAATGCTTGATATAACCAGTCTTGCATTGACACTAGTACCCTGGCCAAATAGCTCAGTGGTTAGAGCACCTGATATACATCTAGGAGGTCACTGGTTCAATCCCAGTTCTGGTCACATTTTCTTAACAGGGAATGGGGAATTGGAGTGTGGATGATGTGGTGGGCGACAAAAGTCGACGAAATGTTCAAATCTGCACAGATTAAAGTGTTGGAAGTATGCATTCTGTGCATTCACCATAAAGACCTAGCTTATGTCTAGGCAGGTGCTTCCTTGGTCCAAAGCCATAATGCTTGATATAACCAGTCTTGCATTGACACTAGTATCCCGGCCAAATAGCTCAATGGTTAGAGCACCTGGTATACACCTAGGAGGTCATTGGTTCAATCCCAGTTCTGGTCACATTTTCTTAACATAAAGTGCAGGGCTCATAACCTGTTAAAACAGCTGGAACAGGCAGCTGGAGTCCAGTGTAAGAAAACTATATTGGAGTGCTAAATATGCTACATACCT
Organism: Aureoboletus auriporus; assembly: GCA_038089615.1. Lineage (NCBI taxonomy): Eukaryota > Fungi > Basidiomycota > Agaricomycetes > Boletales > Boletaceae > Aureoboletus > Aureoboletus auriporus. The sequence continues at coordinate 573 of JBBPLF010000760.1, forward strand.
GGAGTCCAGTGTAAGAAAACTAAAGAGAAAGGAATATACTGGACTTGCACAAGTACACAATGAATCAACAACAATAAACAACAATACTGTGCCGCAATGTGGCCACAATCATTAAGTCCAGAATGCATACCAAATGGTGTACAATCAATAGATCTAACACAAAGTTGGTGCAGATATGTCGAAGCCCAGTTCCTTGAGTAGTTTGCACATCCAGATGATCTCCTTGCCTGCCTCACAGGCAGCCATGTACTCTGCTTCGGTTGTAGAAAGAGCAACAATGGGCTGGCACTTCGACATCCAGGAAACAACTCCAGAACCGATTTTCACAAGGAATGCACCAGTGGATCACCCAGAATCCTTGCATGTGCCATGATTTGCATCATAATAAGTCGAGAACAACTGGGATTGCAATGGGTCTGGGGCATAGGTGATGGTATAGTCAGTTGTGCCCTTGATATAAATGAAAAAGGTGATTAATGGCATTCCAATGGACAACACCTGGTATCTTTCCATTCACCTGAACAGCCCATGCCAACCCCTTCAAGCTCATCTTTGCAGCCTCTGGATTTGCCTCCTCCGGCTGACCCCTCCCCATCCAATTTACTGCATTTCTCCAACCACAAAGCGCCTCCCATTATGATCATCAGTGCCCCCACTTTCACACTGGCATGTCATCTTGAAGGGTCTGTGCAGTTCAGTATGCAAATCCACCTCCAAGGGAGTGATCACTGTGCTACCTCCACCAACCCTGAACCTGTTGATCTCTCCGGAGTTCCTTTGGACTACCACAATTTCACTGACGTGTTTAGCAAGAACAAGGCCTCTACTCTTGCCCCTCATTGCAAACACAATCTGAAGATTGACCTCAAGGATGGTGCTTCTCCTCCCATTGGCACCACCTATTCCCTTTCCCCATCCAAGCTTGAGTCACTTTGGGCATTCCTTGATAAACACCTTGCAATGGGTTTCATCTGCCCTTTTTCCTCCACTCATGCCACTCTGGTTCTCTTTGTCCACAAGAAGGATGGTTCACTCCGCCTTTGTGTTGACTTCCAAGGATTCAACAAAATCACAAAGAAAGACCACTGACCCCTGTCTCACATCTCTGATCTTCTAGATGCTCTGAGCTGTGCACCTCTTTCTGGACATGCTATGGCTCCTATGAGTGGCTCGTCATGCCATTCAGTTTTACCAACGCTCTGGCAGCGTTCCAGCAATTTATCAATACCATCTTCGCTGATCTACTTGATATTTGTGTTATAGTCTACCTTGACAACATCCTAATCTACTCCAAGGATATGGCCTCCCACAAGGAGCATGTCTGAAAAGTCTTTCATCGACTCTGCAAACATGGACTTTATGTAAAGCCTGAGAAGTGTGAGTTCCATACAACCTCCACTGAATACTTGGGTTACTGCCTGTTGCTCTCTGGTCTCACCATGTCTTCGGACAAGATCAAGGCTATACAAGATTGGCTGGAACTCTGGAAGGTCAAGGACATCCAGTCTTTCCTTGGCTTTGCTAACTTTTATCAGCGTTTCTGTTAAGAAAATGTGACCAGAACTGGAATTGAACCAATGACCTCCTAGGTGTATACCAGGTGCTCTAACCACTGAGCTATTTGGCCAGGGTGCTAGTGTCAATGCAAGACTGGTTATATCAAGCATTATGGCTTTGGACCAAGGAAGCACCTCCCTAGACATCTGCTAGGTGTTATGGTAAATGCACAGAATGCATACTTCCAACAGTTTCATCCATAATTATTCTGACATTGTTGTTCCTTTGACTCGCCTCACTCACAAAGGTATTCTGTGACTTTTCTCCAACGATTGTTGTACTACTTCCAGTCCCTCAAATATGCCTTCATCTTCACTCCTATCATTACCCACTGGTCTCTGGATACTCCACTCATTGTAGAAACAGATGCTTCTAACTATGCCATCGCTGGCATCCTTTCTCTCCAATGTCTGGACGATGAGGTCTGTCCTGTCGCTTTCTACTTCCATATGCTGACTACTCCAGAAGTGATATGTGGTGATATGTCTCTTTACTCTGGAAAAAATGCGGCCGTCTCAACATATATCACATCTGTTTCAATTCATTCAAAATAAGTACTAATGTTAGTTAAGTACTTGGTAGTGTCAATTGGGTCATCGGTAGTGTGTACTGGGTAAAGAAAAAGATTGTTGCTTTAATAAATCTAGGTGTCAATGATAGCAACAAGGATTCTGACAGTAACAGTGATGAGAGTCAAAATGGCAGTAGTAAGGGAACCGACAGACTGCAACTTATTGTACTCACAAAAAATGTATATTGGACTTGATAGGACATGTCTGATGAAGTCAACATCAATGCACTTTGTTCTTGTGTCAAGAAAATGGCAGAACATTTTAAACAAGATGAGTTTGTGTTGCATCATGAAGTGCATGAAATTCTTTTTCTTCTGTTTTCATTGGCAAATCATTTAGGTGGTGGACAAGTTGACATCTCCCCAAAAGCTAAGCATGTCTAAACCTGACATGTTTGTCAGTCAGATTGAAGACTGCATTACTCCATAATGTAGGTGTCATCTAATTATGGACTGTAGAATTCACAAGGTTGATGAATTCATGGCATCATGAAATCCTACTCAAAAAGCATATTGATCATTGGTCATTATTGTTGACCCAAATGATTGCTTGACTGGTGATTCAATTTATGCTACTAGTAGCCTCTACACAAATCACATCCATCCATTACATGCAGTACAATGATAGCACTTGTGTTGGCCATCTATCTCCAATTTTTCAAAGGTGGCTGTACTGATTGTCTTCCTCCAGGATGTTGGGAGCTTGTTAACTCCTAGTATCTTCATCACATGAAAGACTTTCTATACCACAATGATATCTTTTCCATTGCCCACAATGCTATGACAACCACCTCATTGTATAGGCATGTGAAGTATTGACTGGAAATCAGCATCCAGCTTCCCACCTGAAAGGCTGGTCTGATTCTCACTATGAAGAGAATGTCTAATCTGGATGAGAAAGGCTGTTGTTCCAGGCATTCAATGTAATACCAAGCAAAACATGTACAGCAGTATTCCTATATATCTTTGTCTGGTTGATATACTGTAACTTGTAGCATAAATTACATGTGTGATCCCTGGGATACAAACTATGAATGAGTGGTCATGCTGTACAAATGAGGTTAGATCACTTGCCAGGATGTCATATACCAAAACTTTATTTTTGGACTGATTGACCTTGACTGCCTTGATCTCCTTGATCTTCCTCTTTCATTGTGTGTATTTGTCTGTAAGTCTGATTGTCTGGCAAAATGGGGATCTTTCATCAAATTTTATGATCCATTGAGTACCTAGGATGTGGACATCAGTTGTGAAAGAAATTTGAAGGTCATCACACTCACACTCCATGCAGGCTGCCTTGACAAAATTCTTATCTTGTGATAGTATTAGCTTATTTCTTTCAATGTACTCCACAAACCTTTATACCACATCAGCATGCATATCATCACTTGAGATTGGCCATCATCTTACTTTTGATTTGTGACATCACCTTTGCTATGATACCACTGCATCTGGAGCCAGGGAATGTTTTTGACTTTCCCCTGCCACAATATAAAAATGTCCAACAAGTGTACATGCCATTCTTCATCTCCCTTAGAAAACACAACAATCCTATATCAAATTACAATGGTTTTCAGGCCATGCTGTTACTAAGACTTACTCATCTTGAATATGGAAGGTTTGTTTGTCTGGAAATCCATCAAAAATGATTTAAAACAACAACAACAATGGGATACATGTGACCAGTGGCTTCATTGCATACTGAAGGGTATGAGCATCTAGGGTGGTAGCATATGGAGAACTGCAAAACACTGACCTATCAAGGTTGGAGTACTTGGCATCCTTTCAAATGCTTTGAAAGTAGGCACTGGAATGATGCAAGGCATGATTGGCAGTGTTCAACTTAGATGGCTTGGATTTTACAAGGGTGTGTCAGAAATCTCCTCAGCAGAGTCTTCATTCACTATTTATATTTTTAGTGGTTATTCAATCTGTAAACAATGGCTTTAGGTATTGTGTTCACCTAATTGGCCTGAGCCAATATAATGGACATTTAAATCAGGTATTTGAACCTGATGGGGACCTATGATCTAGTCATGGTATAATATATATACTTGATGTTGAATGAATGAATTGGCAACCTAGTTCTGAAGAAATCCTATGACATGTTAGGTATGCCTTATTTGCACAATATTTCTCCTATCTACAAATAAAATTATAATAATTAATTAATAATGAGTTAAATAAAATTAATAAAAATGATTTAGAAAAAATTAGGCCAGGAAAAAGATGTTTTGATTAACTTCGATTTTACAAATACAACAGAAAGTAATGAATTAGTATTAAATAATTTACATAGTTTCTTAATATCTTGTATGATGAGCAACAAGGGCCTGTTATTCTATTGCATTCCAGAACATGATCAACCATTTTTGTCAAGCTGGTCCACCTTCCTCTTTCATGTCATTATCATCCCCACCAAACCACTTTCGAGATCTGGTGAATGTCATGTGCAAAGTTCCCCTTTCCTCTCCTTCTTTATCTCCATTATCCAAGGCAGCTTCTCTAGAGCAAGATTGTGCATCACCCTCCCTTCCCACCTTTACCTCAGAAGCCCAAGGGATCTTTCTGATCAATGATGACATCCTACAGTGATGTAAACATCTCATCATCCTTTCCTGTTCACTTGTACAATCCACTCCCACTATATTGACTAGTTCCTTTTTGAAATCAGTGCAACGTTTCTCCAAGTTATATCAGGCCACTTTTAGTGAAAGTGATGGAAGTGGTAGCCCCAACTGCTCTCAAAACAGTGACTTTAAACCTGAGTTGGATTGATACTTTCCAATTCAAGTACATGCCCCAGTGGACAATGAAGACCAAGAATAGGTTCTTGTTTCCAGAGAGCACATTGTGAGTTGAGTTGGTCTCTTTCATTGATTTGTTCCATGAGACTAAACAGATTATCACTGTTAGGATGTGCCATGGCTCGCCCTTCCATGTGGGCTCATGCATACAGGGCCATCCCAACTCTTAGATCTCAAGTTTGGGTGGATGGCACCATTCTTGACATGTATCTCATGTCTATCTGGTATTCCATGAGGGGCAGGACTCACATTTGCTTTGTGGACATCACATCAATGAAACTCTTTTATGATTCACTCAGGAACCATCAGATGCCCACACAGGATGAGATCCAACTCTTTCAGAAATGATATTATGTTGAGCCATGCTCTCCTGACATCTCTCAGCCTGTTGGCTTCATCATCTTTCATCACCAACATTACTTTGCTATGGTATTTGACTACAATGCTGGCCTTGCCTATAGTGTATTCTTAGCAGATGCATAAATGAGGACTGTGGAGAGTTTGATGAAGAGCTTGATGACTGGAATACTTGGATGGGTCCTTTATATTGGGCCAGGTTGGCCACACTCCATGGGATTGATGCTGTGGATTCTGATTAGGACATTGTCATCACCCACAACTGGCCTCAGAATGGAAGGGACTGTGATCCCATCGCTGCCTTTCTTCTGAAATATTTTATGGACAGTGGATTCAATGACTCTGATGGCAATATTTATTTTCCAACCATTATCAGCTTTGATTGCAGATGTTGAATACTGTTAGGGAGGCCTGCCTGACATCTTGGGAGGACTATAATCTCCTTACAGGATCCCATCTCCCAGATGATGACATATCAATGACTTGGAATAATACTACATTCATTAATAAAGAGGATCTTGCTGTGATGGAGAATGAAGTATCTGGTCAACAGTATGCCCTGTGGTCCAAGACCTCAATATTGCCTATGCAAATTGCACAAACTGCCAAAGAAACCAATGGACCAACAAACCAGCAGAGCCTAAGAGCCTGTATGGTAACTTTAGGATGAACCATCCTTACAGGATTGTTTAGGATTGTTCATGTTTGGTGTACTGTGGGACTCTTGGCTTGAGAGCAAGCCATTGTGTGGCCTTTAAACTTAATCGAGTACTGTTGAACCATAATATCTAGACAGTGGTGACACCTTGGCTGCATCATATCATACCATTCAGTCCAATGGATTCAACGCAAAGGCATGAAACCTTCCGGCATATTTTGGTTATTATTAACCATTATTGTCTAATGTCCTGGAAACAACACTGATCAAACCAGATACCATTCCTTATCACACCTCAATTTTATCTGGCCAGCAATGGATATTAGAACTGCTAAATGGACATCCGAACTGTTAGATGTATTGATTGTGCACCATTTGGTGCGCATTCTGGACTTAGTGATTGTGGCCACATTGTGGCACAATGTTGTTGTTTATTGTTGTTGATTCGTCGTGTACTTGTGCGAGTCCAGTGTATTCCCTTCCCTTTAGTTTTCTTACACTGGACTCCAGCTGCCTGTATCAGCTGTTCTAACACGAACTGCATACATTGTGAACTTGGAATGTGATGGCATGTCTTTGTCCAGCTCATTTATAAGCTTCAGGAGCTGGGGTATACTAATTTTAGATCTGTCTCGCTTGAGAAACAACTAGCCATATTTCTTTATATGTCAGTCACAGGCTTGGCAATCAGGCATGTCAGAGAACATTTTCAATGATCAAATGGCACTATCTCATGGTATGATATAGCCAATGCCCTCAGGCCTCTGTTAATTATGATCTGACACAAGGTAAAATATTCTATAGCTACTTTCAGAAAATCCTTGACATTATGTCAAGTCAACCAATGTACTCAAAATATGTTCACCTTTCCACTGGCAAAGTTATCTCCACCAAGATTATGCAAAATCCAAAGTTTTGGCCATATTGTTGCTGCACCACCTTCTTATTTACAACCAAATTACTGCAACCGCAAAGGATTCTTGTCACAAAACTGCTTGTTCACTTGCAACTTCAATCTTAAGTTCACATATGCCCTCACTGGCTGGGAGGACTCAGCCACGGATATGCCCAGTCCATGTTGGAGTAGGCAATAAGGCCATTCTTGTCACCAGTGCCAAAATATATGATGCAGAGTAATTGTGTATGGGATAGATAGTGCATGATGTGTAGCACCTTCTGCACATGTTCTTCCATTGGATTGGAAGAGTACTGGGACATCTTGATGACAGAAAATGCAATGTTGGGATGTGTTCCAAGCATGATGTAAAGCAGTGATTTAATGATTGACTGATAACAACTGTGTAGTGAGGAAGATGCTTTACCAGAGTTGGGTCTCAGTTGGTAACCAGTAGAAAGAGGTACTGTGGTCTCTTTGCAGTTCTCCTGACCAAAGCGGTCAACCACTTTCTTGGCATATTTTGTTTGATCAAGGATAAGGATACATTTTTTCATGAAATGTGACTTGTGTGCAAGGACAGAGGTTTTGTTGCTACCAATGAAAAGAGCATCATCAATGTAGATAACAAGGATAATGATCTTTTGTCCATTGATCTTGAAGTAGATCTGTTAGAATGGTAGAACAGACATAACTTCAGTGAAGTCCAGAGCGGAGTCTTTGACAGGACTTGATTTCAGCCTATGTGCTATGCCCTTACTGAACTTGAGGGTCCTGGATTTGTCAGAGGGTCAGAGGTTGGAGGTTGGAGATCATGAGAACCATTAGAGGTTCAAGTGTAGCAAAGGAAGGAGATGAGAATGGAGATCGGATAGAGATCGGGAGGTTAAAGCAAGACGAGGGATATGGTTTGATTTGATATTTGACTGAGGTTATAAAGAGAGTACAAAGGAGTTTATATATGGAGGGTGGAGGTGTCTAAGATACTGTTACAGTTTTCCCTTACAACCCGTCTTTTCCTTATGTCTATGGACTCATTGTTTCCCCTTGTATCTTTGCTAGGAATTTATCTTCTCTTCCTCATTAGTTTACTTGTTTCGGGACCTCCCAAAACTATATCTCCTCTTACAGACTACTTCCTTCTCAACACTGCTCTCGTTATGCAGTGTCTCATATTCCCCATTTATCCATCTCATAAGCCTTGATACTGCGAACACTGCCTTATGCAGCACCCAGCCAGACTACTGTACATACTGCCTGTTACGATTTTCCCTTATAACCCTTCTTTTCCCTATGTCTATGGACTCATCATCTCTTCTTGTGTCTTTGCTAGACACTTATCTTCATTTCCTCGCTAGGTTCTTTCACTTCCTCATTCTACTTGTTGAGTCACACTTTGCCTTTCCTTACATAACAGACCAAATCTCTCCTCGTCATCATTCCCCTTATATGATGACTCGTGTTCCCTTACTCATTCAACCACAGCCCATATTGTGCACATAGCCTTATGTAGTACACAGTTACATAGCCCCTACTGTGCACATAGGATTGCACAGTATCATACATTGTATAAGTAGCTACCAAACTTTGCCTGTACTCCCCAGCTAGTTCTACGCAATCCAGCGTTGTTACTTAGCACATTCACAAGCCCCAAGTGTGCGCATTGGGTAGCAAGACACTTTTTCTCTTTGCTTTGCCCACAACAAGTCTTTGAACTACTTCGAGTATTCGCTGTGCTACGTTCCGACACCCAGCGTTAACACTACCTTCTGCAGTACACAGCAGCATAGCCCTTGCTGCACACACTGCTCGGACTTTCCGGAGTATTTCATGTTCAAAACAAGAGGATAGAGGATCTGTGAAAGGAACAAAGAGTAGACTTCCAAGTCAAAGGAAGACCTACCAAAGACCCAAACACCATGGATGTCGACATCATACGTGTCAACTTCACTAGACTTTCACCAGTAGAGAAAGCTGAACACATGAAAAACAACAAGTGTTTCAGATGCCACCGAGTAGGATGTCGTTCTAAGGACCACTACCGAGACCAATGTCCAGAAGGACAAGGAAAGAGCAACAACCGGGCCCCTCCTCACCCACTGAGGAACCCTGCTAGGAATGAACAGGTCAGAAAGACCAAGTTCGAAGAGTACCAGGACACCCTTAAGGAAAGGGGTGTTACTGAGAAGGAACTCGTATGCACACTCGACATCCTCTATGATATCGACAAGCTGGAAACCATTGCCACAACCCGGGTTGAAGAAGAAGAAATCCCAAAGAAGGATTTTTAGGCAGGAGGAAAGGGTTGACGCTCTCCCATCCTGAAGTTATAGCATCAGTATTCTTGTCTGATCCAAACAATGAATCTATGCAAATTCCTATTTCACTGTTCGAGTAAGAAAATGATCAAATCATCAACATGTTTGCCCTTGTAGACTGCAGAGCAAGCAGAGACTTCATAAATTGCAATCTAGTGAAGAAGAAAGAATACAAACAAATCTGACTAGACAAACCCAAGAAAGCCCACAATGCAGACGATCCCCAAACACCAGAGGAATAATCTGCCACAAGGTCTCTCTCACGATTCAGATAGGAGAAGTAAACGAGAAAAGGGATTTCCTCGTCATCAACTGTGGAAAAGAAAACCTAATCCTTGGAATAACGTGGCTCCAAGAAACCAATCCCTCGATAAACTGGACAATGGGAGAAGTGACACTTCTTGACAAATCCAGAACCCCACGATGCGACTCCCCTGAAGCCACATATCAGAGATACCTCGTCCAGTATCTAGAACTCAACCCGGATGAGAAGATAGCTAAGCTATGGAGAAAAAGGATTGAAAACAGGATAGAAACCCTCATCAGAAAAACCACACTCACCACAGAACTTGCTGCTCAAGAAACCCACAAGGAAGAAATGCTTCCCCCTGAATACAAAGACTTCACTGACATCTTTGCTGGGCAGGAAGGAGATGAATTACCACCCTCTTGACCATTTGACCATGATGTGGACCTGGATACAGCCTTTGTACCTAAAGTAGCCAAGGTGTACCCATTGAACCCAAAAGAAAAGGATGCTTGCAAGGATTTCATTGACAAACATCTGAAATCCGGGAAAATAGTCCCATCAAAATTCCCGCAAGCTTCCCCTTTCTTCTTTGTACCAAAGAAAGACAGATCCATATGACCTTGCCAGGACTACCAATATCTTAACTCCCACACCATCAAGAATGCCTATCCGCTCCCACTCATCTCCGATCTTATCGACCAATTCAAGGGATTGACCATCTTCACCAAAATGGACATCCAATGGGGATACAACAATGTCCCCATCAAACCACAGAACAGATGGAAAGCTGCATTCATAACTCCCATGGGACTCTTCAAGCCAACAGTGATGTTCTTCGGCATGTGTAACTCCCTGGCCATGTTCCAAGCCTTGATGAACCATACCTTCGCGGATCTCTTAGCTGAAGGATGGCTCATCATCTACATGGACAATATCCTTATTCATTCAAGTGACCCAATATTACATCAGGAACGAATCTGATGAGTCCTCCAACAACTCAGAGAACACTGCTTATCCTTGAAACTGAAAAAGTGTTTCTTCAATAAGGAGGAAGTGGAATACCTCGGAATAATCATCAGAGCAGACTGGATCCAGATGGATCCAGTAAAACTAAAGGCCATCACCGAATGGCAACCCCCTCAATCAGTCAAAGCAGTCAGATCATTCATTGGATTCTGCAATTTTTATCTAAAGTTCATCTCAAACTTCTCCACTAAGGCGAAACCCTTACATGACTTAACCAAGAAGGGAGTGAAGTGGGACTGGACCAAGGAATGTGATGATGCCTTCCTAGCCATCAAACATACCTTCACCCAGAAACCGGTTCTCCAAATGCCTGACATCACCAAATCCTTCACTGTCATGACAGACATCTCCCTAACTGCCATTGGAGCGGTCCTCATGCAGAACGATAGCAATGGAGATCTACACCCATGTGCCTATCTCTCAAAAACCCTCTCCCCTGCAGAACGAAACTATGACATCTATGATCAAAAACTCCTTGGAGTAATCTGCATCCTGGAGGAATGGAGACACTATTTACAGGGGACAGGGCTCTCAGTAACGGTCGTTACTGACCACAAAAACCTTGCATACTTCAAAGAACCACAGAAACTCTCCAAAAGGCAGGCATGATGGATGTTATTCCTCCAAAACTTCAATCTCTCTTTCTCCCTGGTCCCTGGAACTCAGATGGGACTGGCTGATGCACTATCCCAACAGGAATTCATCAATACCTCCCAAGATAACCAGGAAATCACTCTCCTACAACCCCACCACAAAGTGCACTATCATCTCAGAACGCGCTGATTTCGATGAATGAGCATTCCTATTGCATCCCTACCCACCCCAGCCTCCAACTTTGCCTCAAAGCGCTCCCTATGTCCCTCCTGACATTCCTCAGGATGAAGAACCTGATGCGCTGCCTATTGAGGCTCCTGCAGTGCTGCCTCATCATGGGGGGCCTGTAGACATGTTAGATGTATTGATTGTGCACCATTTGGTGCGCATTTCTGGACTTAGTGATTGTGGCCACATTGTGGCACAATATTGTTGTTTATTGTTGTTGATTCGTCGTGTACTTGTGTGAGTCCAGTGTATTCCTTTCTCTTTAGTTTTTCTTACACTGGACTCCAGCTGCCTGTATCAGCTGTTCTAACAAAAGTTTGCTTCCAGTGTCATCCTTCTTCAAACTGATGCAAATGGAGATTGGCACCCCTGTTCCTATCTATCACAATCGTTCTCTCCAGCAGAATGCAACTATGACATCTGTGACAGAAAACTCCTCGCTGTCATCCATGCCTTGAAGTCCTGGCAACACTACCTCCATGGCTCCTCTTTTCCAGTCCAAGTCTTCACTGACCACAAAAACTGATATACTTCTGCCAACCACAAGCCCTTAACTGTCGACAAGCTTGCTGGCTTCTTGACTTAGCTGACTTTGACCTAAAAATGATTCATGTCCCTGGAAAACTCCTCACAGGCCCCAACGCCCTCTCTCGCTGCCCTGATCTCATCCCAGACTTGTTCTCTGAGAATGATGCAATGACTCTCCTTCCCCCCTCTCTCTTTATCAACCTTGTCAATATTGCACTCTCCCACCACATTAAATCCACTTCCACCTCTGACCCCCTCGTTCTCCAAACCCTCCAATCGATGGAGGACGATGTCCCCCCCCCTGCCTTCCGCTCTTGCCTCTCTGACTGGCAATCCCTTGATGGTGTCCTCATCTACAAAGGCCATGTCTACATTCCCCCTGATGACTCCCTTTATCATTCTGTCCTCACTTGCTGCCATGACCATGAATCTGCCAGCCACCCTGGTTTTCTCAAAACCTGTCAACTCGTCTCTGCTGAATTTTGGTGGCCTGACCTGGCCTCCTATGTCCGCAAATATGTTGAAGGTTGCACCACCTGTCAACAGAACAAGGCGAACACACATCCCACATGTCCCCCTCTCCTCCCGATCCTGTCCTCCGCCTCTCACCCCTTCCGATCTCTTGTGATCTGATTGTGGACTTTCCTCCCTCTGCTGGCTTCAATTGTCTCTTGGTCATGGTTGACCATGGGCTTACTAAGGGGGTAATTCTTTGCCCCACAAAGACAACCATCACTGCCAAAAGAATTGCTGCCCTATTTTTCCACAAAGTCTACAAATGATTTGGCCTATATAACAAAATCATCTCTGATCATGGTCCCCAATTTGCCTCATCCTTTGCAAAAGAACTTGGAAAACTCCTCAGCTATAACCTGTCCTTGTCCACCACCTATCACCCACAATCTGATGGCAAAACTGAACAAGTAAATCAAGAGATCGAAATGTATCTCTGCATCTTCTGTGAAAATAACCTCATCTCATGGTCCGACTCTATCTCCCATGCTGAATTTGCCCACAATCACCACCCTCACTCCGTCACCCAACAGTCTCCATTCTATCTTATGATGGGATACAAACTCCATGCCCTACCCATTGTCCTCTCAGAAACCACCCTTCCCGCCGTCGAAGAACAACTGAAAACCCTTACTGCCACCCACAATGAAGCCCTTGCTACCCATGAACTAGCAAGACAAGTCATGGCCTCCCGAACCAGGAAAAGGTTCTCCCCCTTCCAAAAAGGAGATAAGGTTTGGCTAGAAGCACGGAACCTCAAGCAATCTATCACCAACCCAAAGTTCACACCAAAGTGAGAAGGACCTTTTACCATTATTAAGGTTCTATCCCCAATTACTTATCAACTCCGACTACCCCAAACTTGGAAAATCCACCCCGTGTTCCACACTTCCCTCTTATCACCCTATTGTGAAAACGACTACATGGCCTGAACTTCCCTGCACCACCACCCAACCTTATTGCTGGAGAAGAAGAATATGAAATCGAGAAAATCCTATGCCACAGAGAAACTCCATCCCATCGGTCCTTCCTGATCCAATGGAAAGGATACACAGCTGATGATGACTCATGGGTTCCTAAGCATGATTTGAAACATGCAAAGTCCGCTCTCCTTGATTATAAAAACTGTCACCCTTCTGCCTTTCAGAAGAATGCTTCATAAACAAAACTTCAAATTCCAACCAGGACTCCCTTTCTACAATTTCTTTTTTCTTTTTTGCAACAACCTTCCACCATCCCACCCCCTTGAACATCAATACTTCTGCAACAAGAAATATGACAACTGTCCCTGGCACTACGAATCGTAACTTACCATGCCCATTATTTACTCCCACTGATCCACTACCCCCATTCCTTCTGTTTCTGTTTCTTCTATTACTATACCTTTGTCTGACAGACTTTCTTCCCACCCTCCTTCACCTGCACCCCTTGAATCATGGAGCACTGAGTCTTGGGACTCCACTGTCAATGATATCCCTCCCACACCAACCAATGAACCTATCCAATCCATTGATCTTCCCCTCTCCACTTTCCATATCCAGGAAGTCCCCACTGCCACAGCCCTTGACTTAATGGCCAAACAGATCATCAATCCCTGGATGACCATTTACTTCGGGAGCCATTTCAACATGGAATCTCCACTGTGGAACCTCCACCAAGCTTTCCTACAAAACCAATGTCTTGCAAATCTCCTCTCCTCAGCATTGTCTAACGAAAGCATCGCCTCCCACATCAGAATCCATCCTTCGACAGATCCAAATCCAAACTGAAGGAAACCTCCTCTCGACCCTTCACCAATTACAAATGCCTCTCACTGTCTCTGAGATCGATCGCTATCACTGTCAGTTAGGAGAAGTACAGTACAAGCTCAACAAGAACAGCAAACTGGTACACCTGTTCCCATCTTCCCTCCTCCCTCTCCTGTTCTGTCTACATCTTCTGCATTGTCTGCCAAATTTTCTATCATGGAACAATGAGCTGAACAAATGGCCATCACAGTCACTCAACATCTCCTCCCACCTGGCTTCCAGACATTCGCTGCATGGTGAGAAGCAGAAGGATGATGACCTCCTTCCAATCCCACTGACCGCTGCTTTCACTGCCAATGAGAAGGCCACTTCATGGCCAACTGTCCTGATTATCGTTGCCGCCATTGCAGACTCATCCAACCAGGACATGTTGCCTCACAATGTCCCTGGTGTCGTCACTCCCCACAAAACTCCCTCTCCTCCACAACCAGTACTTCCTCTACCAACCCTATTCCTATTCCTCCCCCACATTTCTACATCCCTTGCATGATTTCTGCAAACGCATCTGCTCCTCATCGCCATCGTTGTACTTGGAGATGTAGCAGATGGTATTTGGACTACCTCCTTATTCAATCCTGTCAACAATCACAGTCTTCTTCCATCCAAGATTCCTCCTATGCTGACAAAGATCATGGTGATGATGTGTGGGATGATACTGCTGTTGCCAATGTCACTGGTTCACCAGGTGTGGACTATGATTTTTGATCCTTTTTCTTATTTGTTCTCTTTGTAGCTTCAAATGTACTCTGGGGGTAATGTTATGATTCACCCCTATTCATTTTCTCCTCTCATTATCTTGCTTACTTCTCTGAATGTTCCTATTGGACGTCTTGTCATCTTGATTACCTTTCTATGTGTTCCTATCGGACACATGTCTCATTGTACAGCCCGCTTGACATCATTTCTTCCTCTTTCATCTCATTTGCTGTGTATTACTAAACATTCTCAGGAATTCCTTCGCATTCTATTGCTTAGTAATTCCCTTTTTCCTTCCCTATATAAATCCTATGATACCGATGATGTACCTCACACTTGACCTACCTGGAATAGCATCATACCTTGCATTGTTCTCTGATCCCTTGGATCCCTTGTCTTCCTTGAAAGTCCTTGTCCTACTCTGAGTGGATGCTCCCTCAAAACCCTTGATACCACCAATGATTGTCTTATTGTCGGAAGAATCCTAGAACCCTTGAACCAACCAGGTCTGTGTTCACCTCTACCCGAGTTGAGCGTAACACATTGGCACTGTGAATCATAATTCACCATGCCCATCATCTACTCTCACTGGTCCACTACCCCCATTCCTTCCGTTTCCGTTTCTTCTATTACTATACCTTTGTCCAACAGACTTTCTTCTCATCCCCTTTCACCCGTACCCCTTGAATCTTGGAGCACTGAATCTTGGAACTCCACCATTGCCAATACCCCTCCCACATCCACTGATGAACCCATCCAATCCATTGATCTTTGTTAGATTCGTTGATTTGCCATTGTGAGATCGTGCAAGCGAATCTTGGGAACAAATAACGCTGAGGATATAACCACTCTCTCTAGCACTTCTTGAGAACTGAGAGCACTTGATACGTGGCTCCAGACATTGGTGTGATGAGAACCTCAAAGCATTGTCACACACAAGTACTTCGGGAGACCAGACATTGCATAGGAAAGTACTAGAGGAGAGAAGTACATCCAAGTGCGTAGAACTGGCTGGGGAAATGCCAGTGAAGAGGGTAG
>JBBPLF010000761.1:0-16406 GCA_038089615.1 Aureoboletus auriporus
ACTGCCGAAGCCGTGCCAGTGGATTATGCCATGAAGCTAGTTCTTCCAATACACACTTGTACCAAACCCAAGCACGTACTGATTAAATCCAGGTCATTCTGTGGGTGTGAAGGAACCTGGTTCGAGGACGGGGAGTCGGTGTCGCAAGGATGGCGGCCATGGGAGAGGATTAAATTAAACTTGTCAGATGTCGTAGTGTTCGTGAGGGTCGTGAGCACTGAGCGAGTCCATGTTCTGTGTGATCTGGATATAACAACTGGATAACTTGAAGGAGACGAAATGGTCCGAGTTCCGTAGCCTAGGAAGTGCGAAATCGAGGAGTGTGCTTGGGATTTGGGGTGCTGACCGGCCCAGGCTGAGACGTCCTTGGTCTTGGTCCAATCATGACTCGTGCGCGTGGGGGCTTGAACTAGCACGACCGATACTCTTCGTGATCGCACTCTGTTACATTCACCGTCGAGTCAGGGTGGGACATGTCACATCTTTCCTCATGGACAATTCTCCGCAACTCACTGTAGTTCCCTGTCGCAGTGTCATCCAGAGTTTGGTACGTTTAATTAATACTGTATCATCTCTGCCTACCATGATCTTGATTTTAACAGAGTCTTCATCTTCATCTATCTCTACATTCTCATCATTCTCTGCACATGCCAACGACCGATATTCGTGAGGCAAAATTTAGCTTAACACTGTGACGATCTTCTAAACCACGCATTTTAGAAGTCGAATGGCTGAATTCGCTTCCATGGCAGAGCAATGTCGTCGACATGTTTCCAGATGATGTTAATCAAGTCCTCGATCCTGCCAAAATAGATTCGTCTGGGTGCAAGGGATGCCTCAATGGCACACGTCAAAATCCCATCGACCCCATTCTCCATTGGGCCAATGACTTGTCGTCCGACATTAACATCCACTGGATTGCCTGTGATGCTGGCATAGGAAAGAGTCCCATAGCTGCCTCCGTTCTCAGGGAACGTCAAGGACTATGCGTTGCATACCTGTTCTTTGACAAGGACAACCCCACCTCGAGTCATCCTAGTCTCGTCATCCGCACCAGAGCCTTCGCCCGCATGTCAGCGGAAACTCTCCTCGTTATTCTAGATGCTCTCGATGAATGCGGAGACGCTACAACACGCAGGGTCCTCGTGGACCTTGTTGCGAAGAAGTTCACCTCGCTTCCTTCCCCACTAAAATTTCTGATCACTAGTCGCCACGAACCTGACACCATGTGTTCATTTTGGCATCAACAGTGATATTGTTCCTTGAAAGGGCTTTTAATCTGAAAAGCCGCCTTGAATATCTGCTAAAGTCGAATGGTGGCATCGGCATGGAAAGGGTTGATGGTCTATTTGCGACTGTTCTAGAGTCAGCTGGCAACTGTAGAAGGATCCCCGCTTCCTCGACGAATTCCAGGCCGATGTTGGTTCTGTCGTTGTTGGACAGGTACTAATGATTTTGCGGGCCATTGATTAACTTCTAGCATTGAGACGCTCGTCATCCACCATCCTCTCATCTCTCTGACTCCTCCTTCAAAAGATCAGGGTCCTCCACGCGTCTGTTGCCAATTATCTCACGAGCCTACATCGACATGTTGGATCAGCACTGGTTGCTAGTACGTTGCTACCTGCGCATCATGAAGGAGCAACTGGAGTTCATATGTACTGTCTTGAGACGTCTCATTTGCTAAATGAGGATGTCACTGGCCTATGCCAACACGGTCAGAACGCCCTTCCAAGAGTCCCTTGCTTACGCTTGTCAACATTGGGTAACTCAGCTTCATCTCTCGAATATCAAGCCGTCTAATTTTGACGGGCTCTTCGATATCGAGTATTTCATGCTTTTGCAACCGTTCCTTTCGTCGGAGGTACTCAGTCTGCTGGGTGAGGACAAGGTGGCCATACCGGCCATGGAAACACTCGAACTGTGGTATCAGGTCCGTCAATCTCTCTTGTCATATTTTTTATAATTTGGTGATTTGAGATAGAAGAGCACCAAGGAGTTGGCTAATCTCGCATATGAGGTCGTCAAACTAATGGCCATTTTTCGAGGAATTGCTTTTCAGAACCTTGCACTTTCGTTTCTCGTTGACGTTGATACATTTGATCTGAGCATGATAAAGATGTCTTGCTGTCAGGTTGGCCATTGGACACGCGACTTTATTATCGAGAGATAATAAGGCTTGGACTAGAGAAGACTAGGAATATGGTAAGTAAGCTTAATGGATCTGGTATGAAATTAGGGCACTCACCTCAGTTGAAGGACACAATGACTGAGGAGAGAGAAGGGATGATGGAAATTTGAAGATTATATACTATTTTGTATTCTTCTTTGCTGATGAACTTGGGTGGTGGATCCAAGAAATTGGGGCTGTGTTCTGCAGTCTTCTGATAAGGGGATAGGAGGGAGGTGTGGAAGACATCATGTATTTTCCAGGTAAGTGGCAGTTTAAGGTGATATGACACAGGGGAGATGACCTGTGTGATTTCAAATGGCCTTTTTCGTTTGGGGGATATGTAGTTTCCTTGATAGATACTGTAGTCATAGATTTCTTCTTGCTAGCCATACTTTATCTCCAACTTGCCAGGGGTGGAACTTTGATGAAGTTCATTTCTTCATGATCTGTTGGGTTTTTTCATGTGCAGCAAGGGCTTCCTGTTGGGCTTCCTCAAATTCAGACAGGTGTGTTTCCAGAGTGAAGAGGAATGTCTTTTTGATTGGAGGATAGGAGTGGGGTTCATATCCCAGTATGAAGGAGAAAGGGGACTTTAGGATGGAGGAGTGCATAGCAGAATTGTGGAGAATTCTGCCATGGGAAATAGATGTGCCCATCGTTCTGGATGTCCATCACAGAATATTCATAGGTAGGTTTTGTTACAGTTTTCCCCCATGACCTGTTTTTTCCCTATGTTTACAGACTAATCATTTCTTCTCATGTCTTTGCCTGACACTCAATACCTCCTTTTCAATAGTTGCTATTCCACCATTTGCTTTCACTTTCAGATTGCTTTTCGCTTTCCACTCCTTATTTTGTCTAGTATGGACTACTTTCCTCTCCTCAGTGTCGCTCTCCTTATGTGACACCTTGTAACTCATTATCCCCATCACATAGCCCTGATGCTGTGGACCCAGCTGTTAGAGACTGGTCCGATGCTCTGGAATGAACTCCGAAACGATGTGGTCAGATGGGACTTGGCTTCAGCTTATGTGCTGTGCCCTTACTGAATCTGCATGTCCCAAATTTGTGGAGGGTCAGAGTTGTACAAAGATCCACAGAGGAGTCTAAGTGTTATGCTCAACTCGGGTAGAGGTGAACATAGACCTGGTCAGTTCAAGGGTTCAAGGGTTCTTCCGATGATAAGACGATCATTGGTGGTTTCAAGGGTTTCAAGGAAGCATCCACTCAGAGTAGGACGAGGACTTTAAGGAAGACAAGGGATCCTGAAGGATCAAGGACGATGTACAAGGTATGATGCTGTTCCAGGTAGGTCAAGCATGAGGTACATTGTTGGTATCATAGGGTTTATATATGAAAGAGAAAAGGGAATTACTAAGCAATAGAATGTGAAGGAATTCCTAAGAATGTTTAGTAATACACAGCAAGTAAGACGGAAAGGGAAACGATGATGTCAAGCGGGCTGTACAGCAAGACATGTGTCTGATGGGAATGCATAAGAAGGTAAGCAGGATGACGAGACGTCCGATGGGAATGCTTGGAGAAGTAAGCGGGATGACAAGAAGGAAAAAAATGAATAGGGGCGAATCATAACACTAAGTACTGGAGGATGATCCAAAAAGGATCAGAGAGAGACTCGGAATTGAGTCAGAGGATTGATGAGGAGTTGTAACTCAATTCAATTTGATTCAACTAAAGTACAAAGAGGACGAACTACGGGTTTATATACGGAGGACGGAGACGGATTAGTAATGGAGTTTACTAAGGGATTGGTAAGTGGAACAGAGACAGGAGAAACATAGCCGGAGCAGTGCTTCTAAGCGAGCACTGGTATACAGAGTCATTACAAAGCAGAATAGAGAACAGCATAAGAATGGAACTATACTAAAGATAGAAGACCGGAGGAACAGAAGTACAGAGTATGTGAGAATGTGCTGGAGTTGTCCAAGAGAGATCGGAGGAGCAACCGGAGAACCAGAGTTGGACTTGGCAAAGATTTGGGATATGACACCAGCCTTGTACAATATGCAGCAACACAGCTGTTACTGCATGCTCCGGATTGTGCAGCACATTAGTAGTATTGCAGTATGCAGCAACACAGTAGTTACTGCACACTCCAGATTACTGCAGCACATTGGTTGTTATGCTCAACTCGGGTAGAGGTGAATGTAGACCTGGTTGATTCAAGGGTTCTGTCTAGGATGAATGTTCATCATAGATGGTTCAAAGGTTCAAGGGTTTTGAGGGAGCATCCACTCAGAGTAGGACGAAGACTTCAAGGAAGGCAAGAGATCCAAAGGATCAGGGAACAATGTAAGGTATGATGCTATTACAGGTAGGTCAAGCGTGAAGTACATTGCTGGTATCGTAGGGTTTATATAGGGAAGAGGAAAGGGAATTATTAGGCAATAGAATGCAAAGGAATTCCCAAGAATGTTTAGTAATACACAGCAAATGAGATGAAAGAGGAAGGGGTGATGTCAAGTGGGCTGTACAGCGAGACACGTGTCCGATAGGAATGCATAGGAAGGTAAGCAGAATGACAAGATGTCCAATAGGAACGTCCAGAGAAGTAAGCAAGATGACAAGAGGAAAAATGAATAGGGGTGAATTGTAACATTACCCCTGGAGTACATTTGAAGCTATGAAGAGAACAGCAAGAAAGAAAATCAAAAATCATAGTCCACACCTGGTGAACCCGTGATGTTGGCTATAGCAGTGTCATCCCATACATCATCTCCATGATCTTCGTTGGTATAGGAGGGGTCTTCGACAGAAGGAGACTGAGATTGTTGACGAGACTGGACAAGGGGGTAGTCCAAGTAACACCTGCTACATTTCCAAGTGCAACGATGATGATGAGGGGTGGAGGCGTTTGCAGAAATCATGTGAGGGATGTAGAAGTGTGGTGGGGGAATGGGAATAGGGTTGGTAGAGAAAGTACTGGTTGTAGAGGAGAGAGAGTCCTGTGGAGAGTGATGGCGCCAGGGGCATTGTGAGGTGACATGTCCTGGTTGGATGACTCGGCAATGGCGGCAATGATAGTCAGGGCAATTGGCCATGAAGTGGCCTTCTCATTGACAATGGAAGCAGCGATCAGTGGGGTTGGAAGGAGGTCGTCGACCTTCAGCTTCTTGCCATGCAGCAAAGGTACTGAAGCCAGGTGGGAGAAGTCAGTGAGTGACAGCGATGGCCATTTTCTCAGCTCATTGTTCTTCGATAGAGAATTCGGCGGATGACGTAGAGGGTGTGGATGAGACAGGAGAGGGAGGAGGAAAGATGGGGACGAGAGTACCAGTTTGTTGTTCTTGTCTCGCTTGCACCTCTCCTAATTGACAGTGGTAGTGATCAATTTCTAAGATGTCAAGGGGCATTTGTAACTGGTGAAGGGTTGAGAGGAGATTTCCTTTGGTTTGGGTTTGGATTTGTCAGAGGATACTGATGTGAGAGGTGATGCTTTCATTGGATGATGCTAAGGAGAGGAGATTCGCAAGACATTGGTTTTGTAAAAAGGCCTGATGGAGGTTCCACAGTGGAGATTCCATGTTAAAATGGCTTTCAAAGTAAATGGTCATCTAGGGGTTGGTGATCTATCTGGCCATTAAGTCTAGGACTGCGGTGGTAGGGACTTTCTGGGTGCAGAAAGCGGAGAGGGGAAGGTCAATGGATTGGACAGGTTCGTCAGTTGGTGCAAGAGGGGTATCGGCAATGGCGGAGCCCCAAGATTTGGTATTCCAAGGTTCAAGGGGTGTGGGAGAAGGGGGATGAGAAGAAAGTCTGTTGGACAAAGGTATAGTAATAGAAGAAACAGAAACGGAAGGGATGGGGGTAGTGGGTTGGTGGGAATAGATAATGGGCATAGTGAATTACGATTCGTAGTGCCAAGAACAATTGTCATATTTCCGATTGCAAAAGTATTGGTGTTCAAGGGGATGAGACAGCGGAAGATTGTTGCAAAAGAGGAAGAAGAACTTGTAGAAGGGGAGTCCAGGTTGAAATTCAAAGTTTCATTTACGAAGCATTCTTCTGGAAGGCGGAAGGGTGACAGTTTTTATAATCAAGGAGAGCGGACTTTGCATGTTTTAGATCTTGCTCAGGGATCCAAGAGTCATCTTCAGCTGTGTATCCTTTCCATCGGATCAGGAAGGACCGACAGGATGGGGTTCCTCTGTGATGTAGAATTTTCTCGATTTCGTATTCTTCTTCCCCAGTGATAAGGTCAGGTGGTGGTGCAGGGAAGTTTGGACTGTGTACGTTGTTTTTGCAATAGGGTAATAAGAGGAAAGCATGGAACACAGGGTGGATTTTCCAAGTTTGAGGTAGTCGGAGTTGGTATGTGATCAGGGATAGGACCTTAACAATGGTAAAAGGTCCTTCTCGCTTCAGTGTGAATTTCGGGTTGGCAATAGATTGCTTCAAGTTTCAAGTTTCTAACCAAACCTTATCTCCTTTTTGGAAAGGGGAGAATGTTTTCCTGGTTTGGGAGGTCATGACTTGTCTTGCTAGTTCATGGGCAGTGAGGGTTTCATTGCGAGCGGAGGTAAAGGTTTTCAATCTCTCTTTGACAGCAGGAAGGGTGGTTTCTGGAAGAATGGTGGGTAGAGCACGGGGTTCGTATCCCATCATGAGGTAGAATGGGGATTGGTTGGTGACGGAATGAGGGCGGTGATTGTGGGCAAATTCGGCATGGGAGATGGAGTTGGACCATGAGGTGGGATTATTTCCACAGAAGATGCGGAGATATGTTTCAATTTCTTGGTTTACTTGTTTGGTTTCACTGTCAGATTGCGGGTGATAAGCAGTGGATAAGGACAGGTTGTATCCAAGGAGTCTTCCAAGTTCTTTTGCGAAGGACGAAGCGAATTGGGGACCATGATCAGAGTTGATTTTGTCGTATAAGCTGAATTATTTGTAGACTTTGTGGAAGAAGAGGGCAGTGATTCCTTTGGCAGTGATGGTTGTCTTTGTGGGGCAAAGAATTACCCCCTTAGTAAGCCCATGGTCAACCATGACCAAGAGACAATTGAAGCCAGCAGAGGAAGGAAGGTCCACAATCAGATCACAGGAGATCTGCTGGAAGGGGCAAGAGGCAGAGGATAGGATGGGGAGGAGAGGGGACACACAGGATGGGTGTTTGCCTTGTTCTGCTGACAAACGGTGCATCCTTCAACATATTTGCGGACATAGGTGGCGAGGCCGGGCCACCAGAATTCAACAGAGACGAGTTGACGGGTCTTGAGAAAGCCAGGGTGACTGGCAGATTCATGATCATGGCAGCGGGTGAGGATAGAATGACGAAGGGAGTTATCAGGGGGAACGTAGATGCAGCCTTTGTAGGTGAGGATGCTGTTGAGGGATTGCCAATCAGAGAGGCGGGAGCAGAAAGCAGGGGGAATCTCCATCCATGGATTGGAGGATTTGGAAAACGAGGAGATCAGAGGCAGAGGCAGATTTGATGCGTTTGGAGAGTGTGGTATTGATGAGGTTGACAAAGAGGGAAGGAGGAAGCAGAGTCGTTGCATCGTTTTCGGAGAAGGAATCCAGGATGAGGTCAGGACAGCAGTAAAGGGCATCTGGTCCAGTGAGCAGTTTGCCCGGGATATGGATCATCTTGAGGTCAAAGTCAGCTAGATTGAGAAGCCAGCAGGCTTGTCGATGGTTAAGGGCTTGTGGTTGGCAGAAGTATGTCAGGTTTTTGTGGTCGGTGAAGACTTGGACTGGGAAAGGGGATCCATGGAGGTAATGTTGCCAGGATTTCAGGGCGTGGATGACAGCAAGGAGTTCTCTGTCATAGATGTTATAATTTCATTTGGCGGGGGAGAACGATTGTGACAAGTAGGAGCAAGGGTGCCAGTTGCCATTGGAGTCTATTTGGAGGAGGATGGCACCCAAAGCAAACTTCGAAGCATCAGTGGCGGTGGTGAAAGAGGAGGAGAGATCGGGGAGATGAAGAATGGGCTTTGACAAAAAGAGTTATTTTAGGGTGTTGAAGCTTTGTTGACATGAGGGGGTCCAGTTCCAGGTAAGATTTTTCTTAGTAAGATCGATAAGCAGTTGTGTGATGGTGGAGTAGTTGGGAATGAATCATTGGTAGAAGTTGGCGAATCCGAGGAAAGAGCAAACTTCCTTGACTTTGGTTGGTGTGTGTTACAATTCACCCCTATTCATTTTCTCCTCTTGTCATCTTGCTTACTTCTCTAAGTGTTTCTATTGGACATTTCGTCATCTTGATTACCTTCCTATGCGTTCCTATCAGACATGTGTCTTGCTGTATAGCCCGCTTGACATCATCGTTTCCTCTTTCGTCTCACTTGCTGTGTATTACTAAACATTCTTAGGAATTCCTTTGCATTCTATTGCTTAGTAATTCCCTTTTCTCTTCCCTATATAAACCCTATAATATCAATGATGTACCTCATGCTTGACCTACCTGGAATAGCATCATACCTTGCATCGTCCCTTGGTCCTTTGGATCTCTTGTCTTCCAAGAAGTCCTCATCCTACTTTGAGTGGACGCTTCCTCGAAACCCTTGAAACCACCGACGATCGTCTAATCGTCGGAAGAACCTTTGAACCCTTGAAACCATCTATGACAAATGTTCATCCTAGACAGAACCTTTGAACTGACCAGGTCTACATTCACCTCTACCCGAGTTGAGCATAACAAAAGATCAAGCATGCTCTAAACAGGTTACCATCATCATAAGCCTTTTACCACCATTTCCCACCACCGTTCCTCAACCGACCCTTGTTGGGGTCACCACTGAATCCCCACTCAAGAACCTACTTCTGAGCTTGAACCTGAACCCTCCCTTACTGACCTTGAGGAGGAACTCGACCTTGACACCATCCTTTCTACTGAAGAAGAACGAAGGGAAGACCTTGACCTAGCTCACACTTTGTCTGCTACCTTGAACATCCCACGAGTACCCACACCCCCGTTGCCAACCCCAGTCGCTCCTCACACTGATCCCTTTGCCATCATACCCCCACCTTTGTCACCTACGTACTTCTCCGAGCATTCCCATCAGATGTCTCGTCATCCTGCTTATCTTCTTATGTGTTCCCATCAGACACATGTCTTGCTGTACAGCCCACTTGACATCATCATTTCCCTTTCCATCTTACTTGCTGTGTATTACTAAACATTCTTAGGAATTCCTTCGCATTTTATTGCTTAGTAATTCCCTTTTCTCTTTCATATATAAACCCTATGATACCAACGATGTACCTCATGCTTGACCTACCTGGAATAGCATCATACCTTGTACATCGTCCTTGATCCTTCAGGATCCCTTGTCTTCCTTAAAGTCCTCGTCCTACTCTGAGTGGACGCTTCCTTGAAACCCTTGAAACCACCAACGATCGTCTTATCATCAGAAGAACCCTTGAACCCTTGAACCATCTTCGATGAACGTTCGTTTTAGACAGAACCCTTGAACTGACCAGGTCTATGTTCACCTCTACCCGAGTTGAGCGTAACACATGCTGTGTAATCCTATGTGCACAGTATCATGGCTATGTGATGGTAATAAGGGGACACAAGGCATTGCATTAGAAAGGCAGTCCATTATAGTTTTGAAAGGGGTAAAGATCCGAAGAGCAAAATAAGGATGTGGTTCCGAGGGGTTCTGAGGAGTTCCCTGTGGTTCTGGTTGAAGGTGAAAGAGTTAGAAAGGGAGAGATGATGAGTGTCTGGCAAAGACACAAGGAGAGATGATGAGTCCATAAACATAAGGAAAAGATGGGTCATAGGGGAAAACTGTAACATTACCCCCATTGTAATGCTGAAGCACCTGCTCAACGATCTGGTCCGTTGAGATCTCCCTTGTTGACCTCGTAGTTGGTGAAATCAAGGTCCCCATTGAGAAAACCATCATCATGGTCAAGCCTATTGTAAACTGGGCAATGGACACGAATGTGTCCATATTCGTTGCATTTCCCACACTGTCATCGATGACATTTTGCCTGGACATGTCCTGGGGCGTGTTTGTGGCACCAGGGGCAAATGTATTTTCCACAGAAGATCCAGACATGATCTGTCTTTCTGCATTGGTGACAATGGAGTCATTTCTTAGGAGGATGTGCAGGGATGTTGGAAGTGTCAACATTGATGGGGTCCCAAGAAGTGCCTGCTCCATCCAAGGATGTTGATCTGGTTCCTCGAAAGGAGTGGAGTATGGGGCGAAGGGTGTTTCCAAGGATATCTAGGGTGGTTTGGGGAAGTCTCGGAGGTAGCAAGCTCTCATGGCGAGTAAGAGCTCCACATTGCATGTCCTTAGGGGCAGGAGTAGGGGAACGGGTTGCAACTGGAGAGTCATCTGAAATATTGGAGGTAGTGGAGGCATGGGTGTCAATCTTGGGGGATTCTGGAATGGAGAGTGGAGCGGGAAAATATGTTCATTCGGGGGAATGTGGAGGTGGGACCTGAAGGACAAAAGAAGGGGTCCTTTCGACAGACATGGGTGTGTCAAGGTGGGGGTCAAATGGTACAGTGCAAGGGGTATCTCCTACATAGGTCCTGTATTCATGGACACTCATGATGTAAAAGAATGGCTCTATGATGGGTCAGAGCAGATTCTCATTGATGCGGTCTACTAGATGTCCGAATCCTTCCTTGTAAAGGAAGTCTAGTATGAGAGAGTGGGCCTCATCCACTCCAGTTTGCATAGCAGACATGAATTGTTCTGGGGAGTTGTGGGGGACGAGTTGGTAAGCTGCCAAGCAAATAACTTGGTAGGTCCTGAAGAGAGTGCACAGATCTTTGGTTTTCTTGTCGTAGTTATAGCATAGGTCTAGTTCCATGTGTTAGGAGAGGGCTGGGGTGGTGAGGACAGAGGCGAAGAGAATTCTTTGCAGATGAGCTGGCAGACGATTAGAGTAGACAACATAGGGATAGGGTAACTGGAGACTGTTGTTTTGTGCCATGAGGGACTCATAAGTTCCTCTGGCCATGATGCAGTTGTGAGAAATGAGTGAAGAGAGGGTTTGTTGGGTCATGATTCATAGTGCCAGGGGCAATTGCTGTACTTCCTGTTACAGAAGTATTGATGTTCAAGGGGGTGAGACGGTGGGAGATCGTTGCAATAGAGAAAGAAGAACTTGTAGAAGAGTAGACCGGGTTGGAATTTGAAGTTTCTTTTACAGAGCATTTACTGGGGGAAGTCCTTTGGGCGAGAGGACTTATATCTGTCCAGGAGAGTTTGTGCATGTTTGAGGTTTCCCTCTGGTTCCCAGGTGTTCTCTGCTGCGGAGTATCCTTTCCAGGATACGAGGTATTGCCTTTGTCCTTGTGTTCCTTTTTGTGAGAGGATGTTGTTATTTCATATTCTTCTTCTCTGCCAATCAACTCAGGCCATGGATCCGAGAATTTGGGGCCATGTTCCACAGTCTCTCAATAAGGGGATAGGAGGAAGGCATGGAAGACATCATGTATCTTCCAGGTTGGTGGCAGTTTAAGGTGATATGATACAGGGGAGATGACCTGTGTGATTTCAAATGGTCCTTCTCATTTGGGGGACAGCCTCCTTGATAGGTACCGCAGTCGAAGGCTTCTTTCTTCTAACCATACTTTGTCTCCAACTTCCCAGGGATGGAACTTAGAGGAAGTTCATTCCTTCATGATCCGTTGGGTTTTTTTGTGTGCAGCAAGGACTTTCCATTGGGCTTCCTCTAATTTGGACAATTGTGTTTCCAGGGCAGGAAGGAACATCTTTCCAATTGGGGGATAGGAGCAAGGTTCATATCCTAAAATAAGGGAGAAGGGAATTTTAGGGTAGAGGAGTGTATTGCAGAATTGTGGGAGAATTCTGCCATGGGGAGTAGTTCTGCCCATTGTTCAGGGTGTCTATCACAGAATATGTGCAAGTAGGTTTCAAGTTCTTGGTTTACTCGTTCGGTTTCTCCATCAGTCTGAGGGTGGTATGCAAACGAGAGTTTTAGGTTGTATTTCAGGAGTCTGGCAAGTTCTCGAGTGAAGGCTGATGTGAATTGTGGTCCCCTATCCGAGATGCAGTGGTCATGTAATCCATAGTGTCTGAATACGCTTGTGAAGAAAAGTTGGGCGACTCCTGCAGCATCAATGGTCTTGTGGCAGGGTATGAGAATTACCCCCTTTGTAAGGCCATGGTCAACCACGACCATGACAGAATCATAATCATTGGATGGGGGTAGGTTGGTAATGAGGTTGACTGAGACCTGCTGGAAAGGGCGAGTACAAGATGATGGAAGCGGTGACAATGATGGGACAGTGGGGTGTGTGTTCACTTTATTGGCCTGGCAGGTTGCGCATCCTTGGATAAATTTGCAGATGAAAGTGGTCATTCAGGGCCACCAGTAGTCTTGTTGCATGAGGTTGGTGGTGTGGAATATCCCTCTATGTTCTCCATGATCACTTTTGTGGATAAGGTGGATAAGCCCCTGTTGTGCTGGTTCCGGAATGTAGAGATGGTGTTTGTAGTAGAGCATCCCTTTGTTATATTCCCAGTCCATAGGTCGAGAGTTGGTGATCAGGGGAGTTCCATCAGTTAGGGCTTTAAGGGCTGTGACAACCAAGGGGTCGGATGGGATTGACTTGGCAATTTTCTCAACAAGAGTGTAGTCGAGAGTGTGGACAAAGATCTCCTCTGGTAGGAGGATAACTTCCTGGTTGTCCTGAGAAGTATCCACAGTGTCTCGTCGAGACAGTGTGTCTGTGGATCCCATCTGTGTTCTTGGTACTGGGGAGAAGGAGAGGTCGAAGTCTTGGAGGAATAGCATCCATCATGCCTGTCTTCTGGATAATTTTTGTGGTTCCTTAAAGTAGGTGAGGTTTTTGTGGTCAGTGATGACTGTTACTGGAAGTCCTGTTCCTTGCAGATAATGTTTCCACTCTTCCAAAGCCCGGATTACTCCAAGGAGTTCTCGGTCATAGATGTCATAGTTTCATTCAGCAGGGGAAAGGGTTTTTGAGAGATAGGCACAAGGGTGTAGGTCTCCATTGCTGTCTACTTGCATGAGAACAGCTTCTATGGCTGTTAGGGAGGCATCTGTCATGACCATAAAGGGTTTTGTGACATCGGGCATCTGGAGGACTGGTTGCTGGGTGAAGGTTTGTTTGATGACTAGGAAGGTGTCGTCGCATTCCCGGGTCCATTCCCACTTGGCTCCCTTTTTGGTTAGGTCATGCAAAGGTTTTGCCTTAGTAGAGAAGTTTGAGATGAACTTCCTGTAGAAATTGCAGAATCTGATGAATGATCGAACTGTTTTTATAGATTGGGGAGGTTGCCACTTGTGGATGGCCTTTAGCTTTATAGGATCCATCTGGATCTGGTCCGCTCGGATGATCATTCCGAGGTATTTCACTTCTTCTTTGTCAAAGAAACACTTTTTCAGTTTCAATGATAACCGATGTTCTCTAAGCTGTTGGAGAACTCGGGATGTTCATTCTTGGTATATGGTTGGGTTGTTGGAATGGATGAGGATATCGTCCATGTATATGATTAACCATCCTTCTGCTATAAGGTCGGCAAAGGTGTGGTTCATTAGGGCTTGGAATGTTGCTGGAGAATTGCACATGCCAAAGAACATCACAGTTGGTTCAAAGAGTCCCATGAAGGTTATGAATGCCGCCTTCCATCTGTCCTGTGGTTTAATGAGGACGTTGTTGTATCCCCATCGGATATCCATTTTGGTAAAGATGGATGTCCCTTTAAGTTGGTCGATGAGGTCAGAGATGAGTGAGAGTGGGTAAGCGTTTTTGGTGGTGTGGGAGTTTAGGTATCGATAATCTTGGCAAGGTTGTATGGATCCATCTTTCTTTGGTACAAAGAAGAAGGGGGAAGTTTGTGGGGATTTAGATGAAACTATTTTCCCAGATTTCAGATGTTCATCAATGAAATCTTTGCAAGCTTCCTTTACCTTAGGATTCAAGGGGTAAATCTTGGCTACTTTGGGTATGAAGGTTTGGTCAAGTTCAATACCATGGTCAAATGGTCGGAAGGGTGGTAATTTATCTCCTTCCCATTCTGCGAAGATGTCAGTAAAGTCTTTGTATTCTGGGGGAAGTGGTTCTTCTTTGTGAGGTTCTTGGACTGCAAGTTTGGTGGCGAGTGTGGTCTTTCTGGTGAGAGTTTCGATTTTTTTATTGATTCTCTTTTTCCATGGCTTGGCTAGCTTTTCATCTGGATCCATTTCTAGGTATTGGATGAGATACCTTTGGTAAATGGTCTCGGGGGCGTCATGTTGTGGGGTTCTGGGTTTGTCTGGGAGGGTTACTTCCCCAATTGTCCAGTTTATTGCAGGGTTAGCTTCTCAGAGCCATGTTATTCCGAGAATTAGGTTTTCTTTTCTGCAGTTGATAACAAGGAAGTCTCTTTCCTCGTTTACTTCTCCAATCCGAACTGTAAGGGTAATTTTGTGGCAAATTATTCCTCCAGTGTTCAGGGATCCATCTGTGTTATGTGCCTTTTTGGGTTTGTCTAGTCGGATTTGTTTGTATCCTTTCTTCTTCACTAGATCACAATCTATGAAGTCTCCACTTGCTCCACAGTCTACGAGGGCAAACATGTTGATGATTTCGTCATTCTCTTGTTCAAACAGTGAAATGGGGATTCACATGGATTCACTGTTTGGATCAGACAAGAATAGTGGTGCTATTACTTCAGGATGGGAGAGTGTCAACCCTTTCCTTTTGTCTAAAAATCCTTCTTTGGGATTTCTTCTTCTTTGACCCAGGTTGTGGCAATGGTTTCCAGTTTGTTGATGTCATAGAGGATGTCAAGTGTGTGTACAAGTTCCTCCTCAGTGACACCTTTCTCTTTAAGGGTGTTCTGGTACTCTTTGAAATTGGTCTTTCGAATGTGTTCATTTATGGCGGGGTTCCTCTGCAGGGGAGGAGGGGCCCAGTTGTTGCTCTTTCCTTGTCCCTCAGGATCTTTGTCTTGTGGGTAGTTCCTGGTGTGGCACCCTACCCGGTGGCATTTGAAACACTTGTTGTTTTTCATGTGTTCTGTCCTCTCTACCGGTGAAAGTCTGGTGAAGTTAATGTGAACAGTGTCAATGTCCATGGTGTTGGGATCTCTGGTGGATCTTCCTTTGACCTGGAAGTCTACTTTTCATCCTTTTTGCACGTCCTCTATCCTCTTGTTCTGAGCATGGAATACTCCAGAAAGTCTAAGCCATTCCGAGAGTTTGTCTGGGAGAGGATTGAAGGAGAGGATATTTGTGGAGATGTCTGTGTCCAGTCCTTTTATGAGGTAGTTTATCTTGGTTAATTCATCATCTATTCCCACTATGGCCTCAGCGACCTGGAAGGCGGTGATGTACATAGTTAGTGTATTCAGCATCACCCTTCCATGAGTTTAGTAAAGGTGAGATCCTTTACTATGTTGTTGGCAAGTTGGACATAGATCGATTTGGAGAAGGCGCTTCCTTGACCCTTGCTCATTTTTGCAAGAGTGGTTAGGACTTTGGCATTCTTGTTGTAAAACTTTTGGTTCATGTTGAAGTAGGCAGTCATGGCCATCTTCCAATGTATTGCATCCTTCCAGTCCCCAGAAAAGTCTGCAGGCAGTCTAGTTTTAAGTTCAACATCTTTGTTTCCGTGATCCAACATTTCTATGTCAAGATTTGGGTCTTCGGGTGGTGGGGGTGGCAGTTGTCTAGAATGGGTGGGTGGTGCGTGTTACGAGTTGAATCAGTACCCGGACAATTCATTTTTCTTCTTCCTCACGCGATCCTTTACCTTTCATTCGGAGGAGAAATGTAGAAGCTTTCACCTTTCATTCGGAGGAGGAATGTTAACACCTTCCCACCCGGAGGAAGACTCTCCCTCACACTTGTTGAGTCACGCCACACTCACACTTGTTGAGTCACGCCATACTCACACTTGTTGAGTCACGCCACACTCACTTGTTGAGTCACGCTACCCCTGTTGAGTCACACTCAACCTCTCCATACTTTATGGACCTTTCCCTTTGTCATCACATCTCCCGATTAATGACTAGCATCTCCCGATCCTATCTAGATTACCCTGCATTGCCTTACGCAGCACACGCAGTCCCCACTGCCCTACGCAGCCTGGATAGCATGCATCACCGCGCTGCACGCATCATCTCGTGCAGTACACATTGCCCCGCGCAGCACACATAGCTTACGCATTGCTTTACGCAGCATATACTGCGGCTACTGCCTTACGCAGCATCCCAGCCTAGTATAAGTAGTCTACCCTCTTCACTGGCATTTCCCCAGCCAG
>JBBPLF010000762.1:0-16375 GCA_038089615.1 Aureoboletus auriporus
CAGCGGGCACGCCCCAGCCGACCCCCTCTCCCGCGGTATCCTCGGCCCCCCTCCACTCCTGCTCCCTCCTATCCCCATCCCTCAGCACCTTAAGGACCTCGTCGTCAACTTTGACGCCCCCCTCTCCCCATTGGAAGTCCATGCAGTCCAACATGGACTCTACTCCCAACCTGCTGCTGCCATTGTCAACCGCATCCTATGGGAACAACAAGTCACCAGCCGAATCGCATCCCTACAGCAGCAACATGACGAACTCATCACCCACGCCCTATGCGAATAACACAGCCCCCACTCGCTTTAGTGGCCCACCCCCTTCCAATCCACAACTGGCTCCCGCGAAACCCCGTCCATACAAACCCAGCCTCACCCCTCACCCATCATCCCTCCACCCTCACTGCCTCGCACGCCAACGACTTCTCCTTTGGCGCCCGAGCCACACCCCACCACGTGCCAGTGCCTCCCTCAATGCCCCTTCTCTCACTGAAGAAGACCTTGACCGCATACTAAAAGTCATCGGCGCCTCATGGGCAGACTCCACCAAAGAATTGTACAGAACCGGTCTCCTTGTCTATCATGTATACTGTGATGTCCATAACCTGCCCAACTCCCAAAGAGTGCCAATCTCACCCACACTCCTCTCCGCTTTCCTCGCCAGCTGCGCTGGCACAGCTTCAGGATCTACAATCGCCAACTACACTGCAGCCATCCACGCCTGGCACACCCTGCATGGACTGAACTGGGACATCAACGACACAGGATACCAGGCCATCCTCACCGGAGCAAACAAACTAGCTCCCCCCACGTCCAAACATCGCCAGCGTGCACCCTTCTCAATCCAGATCCTGGAAAAATTCCACCTCTCTATGAACCTCAACCAGCCATGCGAAGCAGCTATATTCGCTTGCATGGTATGCTCCTTTTTCTGCATCGCCCGCCTTGGCGAGTTCACCGTTGCATCCATTGACGCATTCAACCCCACCAAACACATCTCCCGCACAAACTTCTCGTTCACCTCGAACCACGAAGGGCTGCCTGTCATGCGTTTCATCCTCCCAGTCACCAAAGCATCCCCAGGAGGCGAGGAAACCCACTGTGCACCCCACAAAGGCAACTCACTCACAGACCCAAAGGCTGCAATTGAGGCACACTTCTGCATCAACCCAGACAATCCATCAGTGCACCTCTTCTCATGGAAACACCCATCCGGATCCATGCGTCCACTATCCAGGAGAGAAGTCACAAAATGCATTGACAACATCACTCGCACCCAAGAAATACCCAACCTAAACCTCAAAGGCCACAGCCTCCGCATAGGAGGCACACTACACTACCTCCTCGTGGGTGTGCCCTTCGACATAGTCAAAACGATGGGCAGGTGGTCAAGCGATGCCTTCACCGGCTATCTCCGACACCATGCCCTAGTTCTCGCGCCATTTCTCCAAGATCGCCCCGATCTTATGGAAAACCTATGACAATACATCCTCCCCCCAGTCAGGTAACCGAAGGTTAGTCCCAGCTCCTAATTCCAGGGTCCCGAGCCTGCGCTGCGATGCGTCGCTCACTCCTAGTCACCAGGGTACACAGCGCGCTCTTCCCAACTGAATCGGGCCCAGCTTCGAGCCGGGAAAGCCTTCGGCTTTTCTCCCATCCGCCACTCTCTCGTTCTCTCACCCATCTTGTACACTTCCAGATTCTTCTCTTCGACCATCATGCTACGTAGCCGCAACGCATAGATTGCGTGTTCTGATCCGATTTTATAATACATGGCTCGACGTCTTTTTCGCCACGATGGAGTGCCCAATTCTCGTCTGGATGCTCTCCCTGAACCACGATATCACCACAGAAGTACGCCAATCACCTCACCTGTACTCAATCACGCTCACTCGCACAGGAATACGACAAGTGCTTCAATCTCGTACGCGAATGTGCACCCCATGCACACATACCCTACGACTGCACCTTCATCAAGTCCTTTCGTGCGCCCTCTCTCCTCTCCTCTTCCTCATCCGTCCCTCCACCTCACCCCCCGTACAAACTAGATCATCTCCCCGATGCGCCACTGCTGCATCTCCCGGAATCTACTACCATGAGAGCGGCGATGGGTCCTTGAAGTTCTGCGCCGCTCAAGCTGTCCACTTCTTCTTTATCGCGACTGCAGATCGGGGTCGTTGTCTCCACTTCGATTTCAGTCGTCAAGTTCACTAGTTCACTCGCACAACTGACTAGCGCACAAGGCGGACGGTAAGAACTTTGCAAGCAAATCATCACAGTAATCGCGTACTGATACCTATCTTGACGGCTTCCCTCATTATGACTACTGAACTCGAACTCTACGAGATTGAAAAACATTACACATCGCAATTCCGAGTTATCTCAGACTCGCGGCCTCGATTCCACATTCTTTGCCTGCATCAAATCGTCGTGGTCATCACATAGTAGTGATATCTGTAGTGATGTACATTCCTTGAATTCTACCCCCGTGAAATGCATTAACAAGAGTACTGTATAACAAAACAAACGAATATCATTTACTATAGATGACGAAATATGTAGACTGCTACTTGAGCTTAGTGCTATCTCTGACTGACCCGGAGGAACAATGTCTGTCCAGTGCTCTCCATGCATAAACCTGCTAAGATCAAGCTGAGTAGTTCGAGCACCAATGATAAATCTTGTTCGAGGATAGTATAATCCTCTTCCGTTTGCAGGGGGAAGCCAAAACAGGATGTTCCCATTCGCATCATAGAGCCAGCCGTCCCCGAGCTTGGAGTAGGAGAAAAATGCAAGGAGACCTCGACCGTCCCGAAAAGCAAAAGAGCAGGATTCCATAACAGTGTCGATGCAACTTGTATTGTCGTCGGAGCGAGACATGATGCGTGTACCATCAGGAGAGAATCCGACAGAGAAAATGCAGCCCTCGTGACGTCCGAGGGGCTCCACCATGTTGTTGCCTATATACGCATCCCACACGCGAATAGTCCTGTCCTCGGAGCCAGACAAAATGTGAGAGCCATCGGTAGAGAATGCGACGGACTTGACCCAGCTCTCGTGACCTTGGAGAGGCTCCATCAGCATCTTTCCTGTATGTGCATCCCATACGCGAATGGTCTCGTCTTCAGAGCCGGACACAATGCGTGTACCATCAGTAGAGAACGCAACAGAGCGGACGCCGTCCTCGTGGCCTCGGAGAGGCTCCATGAGACTCTTCCCCGTATTTGCATGCCACACACGAACGGTCTTGTCCGTCGAGCCAGACACAATGCGTGTGCCATCAGTAGAGGACGCGACAGAGAAAACCTCGCCTTGGTGACCTAGGAGAGGCTCCATGATGATGTTGCCTGACTCTGCATCCCACATACGAACGATCTTGTCCAAGGGACCAGACACGATGCGCGTGCCATCAGAAGAGAATACGACAGACTGGTCTTGTCGGCAGAACCAGATACAATCCATGTGCCATTAGGAGAGAAAGCGACAGCGTAAATGGTGTTCCCGTGACCTCGAAGAGGCTCAATGATGCTCTTGCCCGTATCTGTATCCCACACACAAATGGTCATGTCCTCGGAACCAGACACAATGCGTCTGCCATCGGCAGAAAACGCGATAGACCAGACCCATCCCTCATGACCTCGGAGCGGTTCCATCACGGTCTTGCCCGTATAAGCATCCCACACGCGAATGGTGGTGTGCCAGGATCACCAGGAACCGCGGCCGAACGGTCAACGGATAAAAGCGTTGGTTGCTAGAATGAGAAAACCTAAATAATACAACGTTGCGAAAGACGAACATCGCACCTAGAATGAGAAAAGCACAACGTTAGAGGAAGAAAGAAAAGAAGCGGATCGACTACGGTATCCGACAGATGGCAAAGAAAGACTCAGGCCGTTCGTGAGTGCACAGGCCTTAGGGGTCAACCACAGCCGTGACATGGTGTCGTCAGAACCAGATACAATGCATGTACCATCAGCAGAGAACGCGACAGAATTAATATCACCTTTGTGACCTCGCATAGGCTCCATTATGTTTTGGCCTGTATGTGCATCCCACACGCGGATGGTTTTGTCGGCGGAGCCGGACACAATGCATCTACCATCAAGAGAGAACGCGACAGTTAGGACCCAGCTCTCATGACCTCGCAGAGGCTCCATGATGCTCTTGCCTTTTTCAGCATCCCACATACGAATCGTCTTGTCATGGGAAGCCGACACAACGCGTGTACCATCAGGAGACAGCGCGACAGACCGAACATCGTCCCCGTGACCTTCCCAACGAAGGAGCATCGCAGGCCAGTTGTCCATTCTGCCTTTCACGATGGATAGCGTATTTGCGAATAGTGGACGCATCCCAAGGGAAACTGAAAAATGCACGGGCGTAAACGGGAGCGCAGAGAGGTAAATGTGGGGCAAGCTTCGTGAGATTGGCTCTTGAAATGTCATCACAAATTTGCTACCGTCTGTAGCGAAACCCGATAGAGCGCGATGACAGTCCTGACATGAAAATAAGATAAATCGCTCGATCGCTCAATCTATTGTGGCGAGAGCTTACTCGGCTATATGTAGACGCAAGCATGAGTAGTCGAGGGGCAAGACCAGACACCTTTTTCAAGCTCAACACTTCCAACCAATGTAGCATGTGATCGTGGAGAAAGCATTCCAGCACCGCCAACTGGGTAGGCTCGTGGCTAGACTTTGCGACAAGCCCTTCAAGGTATTCTGCCCAGTAATAACTGGAGTGGATCAAGGAGGTGGGGATCGAGCGACAAATGTCGTCGTAATCAGGGATGTTGTGATTGAAACGATGCGATGTTTTGACGTTGAACGTGTTGAATTTGAGCCGTGCATTCATGTGGCACAGGCACGCGTTTGCAAACGCCACACTTTGGGTCTCATAATCAATGGTGAAGCGTTCCGAACATTTCTGGAAGGAGGAAATCTGAAAATGATTTGTGGCGGACTTGGAGGTGGGTTGATTGGGTCGAAATAATGACGGATAACTGCGCATGATCAATTCCGCCAATGGGTTCGAGAGTTGAAAAAGTGTTTTCAAATCATTCTGACTGAGAAGATCTTTTGCAAGGATGATGGCAGATAGCGCCGTGGTAAACCCGTTGAGTTCGGTTTCCTTTAAACGATGTGTGGCCATTGTCAGTATCTGGTAGTAGAGCATGTCGAGGTTGGCTTCAGCCTCTCCCAAATTGTCTCCGATCTGCAAGAGTCTGTCTTCCGGATCCCCATCGGCAATCCATTCCAGCATGGTCTTGACCAAGATGAAGAGACTTGCTGCATAATCCACAAGTTGTCCGATCTTGGCAGATCCCGGCCAAGAGATGATGGGAACTCGGATGGGATCTTCTCAAATCGGGACACCGTGAAGCGCTCTATATCTTTTGACGTCGTGGTATCCACGTCAACTCCTGAGAGGAGCTGTAACCGCTCGGAAACACCGTCGAGCGTGTTATGTATGGTGGAATCGTCTCGACTCGTGACGATTAGCTTGAACGAACGGGGGAGTTCAGACCACCTCTGCAATGTCTGTAAGAATATGGACCACTGTTCAGCATCCTGCGAACATTCGTCGAGTGCATCGAGGATA
Source organism: Aureoboletus auriporus (assembly GCA_038089615.1). Taxonomy (NCBI): domain Eukaryota; kingdom Fungi; phylum Basidiomycota; class Agaricomycetes; order Boletales; family Boletaceae; genus Aureoboletus; species Aureoboletus auriporus. The sequence continues at coordinate 5,593 of JBBPLF010000762.1, forward strand.
AGTATGAACGGTGCCACAGGTCGACGTCCATTGGCGGTCATCAAAGGTTCTCTGATGAGCGTCTCGAACTGCTCCGTAGCATTGGCGTCACGCGGACGAGGCATCTTTGTCTCCAAAATGTCAATGATCGCTCTCTCCATGTTGCGGTCCTCATGTGCCAGCCAAAATGCTATAGTGGGCCATATATGCGTCGGGTCCCTGCGATCCACTTCATCACGCCGGAAGAAAAATCGGGTACAATGGCGTGTTTCAAAAGCGAGTGTCGAAGAAATCGCTGATTTCCCGGCACCAGGGCTCCCATAGACAAGAAAGATGTTGGGCTTTTCAGTATCCTTGATCCACTCTCGGATGATTGTAAGTTGATCCACGCGCGTTCCATCCATGCAACGTTCACCGAGATTCGCGAGCAGTACAGGATTCAAGGCGTCCTCGAAACGGGTGGCATTTACAAGTGCACCTAGAGCGAATTCGTGAGCGAATAATATCATGCAACATTTGGTGGCATACCAACATCCACTGCAATCTGACACGCTATAGCATCTTTGGAATTGTCCCTTGAATTCGCGAATTTAAGTCATTCAGACCCGATATAAACTGCGCATCAGCAATTTGTCCTAAAAAAAGTTAGCCACGATGACGAACGTAGTCAAAAGGACGAGACTCACTCAGGTGACTTTTCCTCAAATGGAGCTGGATGAAACTGGATCCCTGTAACACCGCCTCGAGAATCTCCCTGAAGTTCTCCTTCACGAGTGAGATGTTGGCAATGTGCTCAACCTCCGTTAGACACAATACCAGGGTCCACATCACATCCCCGAGAGAATTCAAGTCCTTGTTAAATTGTCGCTTGTTTGCTAAGAGCTGTAGAGGTTCTCGATAAGCAGACATGGTTACAGTTACGAAGGATGAAACCAACTTTGTCAGGGATGGATAACGCCGTCACAACTGCATTGGCGATGGGATGGACCTTTCAGCAGTTTTCAGTGGGAAGACTCTCCAAGGAACATAAGGCTAAACTCACATTTCCCAGATGGTGCAACGCTCCCATTATTCCATCCAATATGTCCGTCTTGTCTTCAACATAGCTGAGGACGCTCTCGAGATCTCAAATACCTGTTTGGATATCTTCAAGGGATAGCGGAAGGTCTAAAATAGAAGGGATATCAACCAATTTCACCTGTGCATTAGTTGTTAGATGTGTCCATGCTTCGTTCGAGTGAAGGTTAGGAGGCTCACATCCGAGATTCCATGTGCAGTTGCAACGATCTCCAGCTTGTAATCACTCCCTTGTTCTGAACGAATGTGATTGAGTACAAGAACCGGATACAATACTGCCACCCACTGATTATCCTCTCCGAGTTATCATTGTAGCCATCGAGTAACTCCTCCCGAGTTACAACCAGCTCGTTGACGGAGAAAAATGGATGGCGAACGATGCTGTATTTCGGCTTCACGGTGAGGTCCTCTCTTGAGGGTATGTTCCCGTGAGAAGATCGTTAGGTGTTACAGCCTATAGACTGGAGAGCGTACATAATGGGGTCGGGAACCCAACAGTGAGTCGAACCATCCTTGCGGTTCCGGGTGACAGTTCTACTGGTGGAACCAGCGACGAGTTTGAGATATTTGGAGATGCGCTTTGAATCGTTGAATGTTAGCTATAGCTCTGATACATATAAACCGAGTCAACTCCGGTCAATCAACAGGTTATGACCAGAAACACCTTGAATGCTGAAACTAAGTATCTAGGTCAGCCTTACGACTAGAAACAGAAGGATCTCGAGACTGACTATGAGAGAGGATGAGAGGACATTGTGGTGGGAGGAGACGAAGAATTGCCTGCAGGCAGCAGCATGAAGTGGTTTCTACACTACCTTCAAGTTCCAATCCTGGAAGCGAGCTGGACCCGTCCAAGGTCCACCAGGTTCCGACCTCTTCCCGGGCAACAGTGGACACCTGCGGGACCGTCAGCGATAGTCCTGACAAAGGTATGGAATGCCGAATTTGCTTACCCATCATGATGCATGGACTCACCATCACTTTCTTACCCTTTGTTAAGCGTTTCGGCCAACTCCAAATCTATATTATAGACAGACGTCGAACTGCGGGCCGAGTATGCGATCGACGTCTCCTCTCACGCCCAGCTCTTGTAACAAGATTCGGTACGTCTATCTTTCGTGTTATGGGGCGTGAGCTGACGAGTCTGACGAGGGTAGGGGAGAGGTGCAAGAGGCCAACAAGGGGCGCCGGCAAAAAAAGCGACGATGGCATTGTATTCATCCAAGACCGATGCATTATGAACTTGAACGACGGACGTGTCTTTTTGTGTTGTTCTAACAATGTATGTGTGTAAGCACGAATCTCTGGAGACGAAGGGCCTTGAGGCTGGGTTGAATGTCCCGTTTCCTACAATCCGAGGTCGGAATATGGTTAATGGCACACGCGACGTCCGTAAATTCAGATCAACCTATCGAGGTGAATACAGACATAGCGCGGGGTTCGACGGGTCCGTGGTATCTCATCTGCATCTCTCATCTAACCTAACTGGAAACACATCCTCGATTCGACCCTTTTCAAGACCCGCACCATCGGCTTGCTTGCGGTATCGGAGGACGACGCGGTGCGTGTTACGGTAACAAGAAGATCAGGATGTCGTCTTTGCGAATCCGACGGTTCGGGGACTTGCAAAGCACATGATCCGACTCGTGACAGGCGAGGACGCTGCGCCGTTGTAACCAATGGCAGATATCAAGGCCATGTTTCGAAATACGCTGTTGCACGCGCGTCCAACGCGGCGAGGTTCATGATTACGTCGTCGATCGCTTCTGCGCAAGGACGGGATAAGCGCAAGGAGGCCAGTTCCGGAAGAGGTACCTTTGGATGCGGGGATGGCTGTAGGGTACGAGAAAATACATCTCTGATCAGCTGCGTGCGTGCGTTGGTGATTCATTATCTAGACGCAGATCCATGCGATGAGTGGGCCAGCGACATCGCTTCGGATTGGACAGATTACGGGAGATACACTGCGGGGTGCGTGGTCGACGACAGACTGGGTCCCTATGTGACCTTTCCCTTGGCTCGTGGGGTGAGTCCGTCCGATTCACTCGTGACACATTGTACTGACGGCTCTCAAGGTCGAATAATGGATACCACCAGACGCTGTGTCGGACACAATTTTGGATGTGGCGTTTTCAGACGGCGTACCGCCGCGTGCTGTGAACGTGGTACATCCACGGCCGATTGCATGGGAACGGGTGATGGCATGGATCAGCGACGTGCTGTATCATTACGATGTAACGCCAACGCGGCTGGAAATGATTCCGTTTGGAGACTGGGTGACACGGCTGGATGTGGTGAGTCCGTTTTTCGTTGAATGTGGGCAGTTTTGACCGACGAGGACAGCCTGCGATCAAGATGGTTGGATTTGTCAGGTCATTGGCTCATGAAAGGGGGGACGAGGCGGGTGGATTCCCGAGTTTTGTGGCGGGAAACAAGCGGGTTGTCGAGGGGGACGTTGAGCGGTAGGTTGGGTATTGGATGGCCGTGGGCAGGACATGCGGTGCCCTCATTGCAACATTCCTTGTCCCATTCTAGTTGATGGCAAAGAGTATTGTACCGGAGTTGAAATGGGGTGGCACGTGGTGGACACGAAAACGTACAGTTTGCGTGTTCTGATCCGATTTTATAATGCACGTCTCGACGTCTTTTTCGCCACGATGGAGTGCCCAATTCTCGTCTGGATGCTCTCCCTGAATCGCGATATCACCACAGAAGTACGTCAATCACCTCACACGCACTCAATCGCGCTCACTCGCACAGGAATACGACAAGTGCTTCAATCTCGTGCGCGAATGTGCACCCCACGCACGCATACCCTACGACTGTACCTCCATTGAGTCCTTTCGTGCGTCCTCTTTCCTCCACTCGTCCCTCAACCTCACCCACATCCCCCGTACAGGCCAGATCATCTCCCAAATGCTCCCCCTCCTCATGATGCGTCACCGCCGCATCTCCCGCACGAAATGGAAAGACTGCGAAACCTCGAACGGCAAACACTGGATCGAGCAATCCCCCGACGACATGCCCCCCGAAAAATTCCTCCAATCCATGATCGGCTACCACCTCGCCTACGACAACTCCCTCTGCGGGATGGTCATGACCCAAGGCCGACAACGCCAGGTCATCAACATCGGGTTGGGGATCAAACAACTGTGCGTCGAACCCCGCGGGGTGTCCGTCGCCGCGTACGCCGAGTCGTTTGCACACAAGGTGTGTGGTGCTTCGTTTGTGTGTGCCCTCTGGGATCGTTGTGGATACCTATGGACCTATAGCTCACCCCGTTGGAACTGACGTTTATCGCGCCCGAACTCGGGGACGAAGTCGTTCTGCGCCGGTTATCGATCCTCCTCTCTCTCAAGGCAGCCTATATCAAGGCGGTCGGTCAATCTCGCGGGTTCGACTGGTCTCGACTCGAATTCAACATCCCCAACGAGAGCGCGCGCGGAGACGACCATCCCCTGCAAGGTTGGGAGTTTCGCGTGTTCAAGGCACAGTTGGGCGTACAACGCAGCGGGACCGTCATCGAAGAGTCGTATCAGTGCGCGTGCGCGTTTTTTCGTGGGACAAAAGAGTCCAAGTTCATTTGGCATGATAATGCAAAGGATTTGGAGGCTTGGGTGCAGTTTATCAATATCGATCAGATGATCAAGGTCATTCCCAAGCTGACCGCATGAGCTGTGCGCCGTATCTTCTTTCTTTCGGATATCTCTTTGTTCTTCTCATGCGGTATAGCCCAATGCTTCTATATGCAGCCCTAGGAACATGTCATCCCTTCCACGTAATACACTAGACTTAGATTCCCATGAGTCAAGGGTACACGTTCTATCTAGAACACATGTCGAAGAAGCGCAGCACAAGAAAAGCGTTTGATCCGACGGGGTATGTATCATTCAAGCATGGTGGAACCTACGTGTCACTATCATTCGAGCTTGGACGCAGATCCCATCGATGGATCCAATCCGTCCGATGGCACAGGAGGACCCTTATAATGATACCGGCCATCTGGCAGCCAAGATGAACAAGACGACACGAAACTCGACGGAACAACGCACTGATCGAATACCACACTGCACTGATGACCCCAAACCCAACAAACACCACCGAGGCGTAATCTATCAAAGTTAGCCGATCCCCTTGTCTGAAACGCGACTACGTACTCATGGTGACTTGTGTGACTGGCAAGATGGCAGGCATCGAAAACAATACGATCGCAAATGCGACCCACAAGACCGTAATCGCATTCACCAGCACGCCAAATCTTCCCAACCCAAACGGCGCGTCCGCCACGTCCCTCCGCCCCCTCGCCAACGAAATCGCCACCGGGAGCGCATACGACGCTCCGAGGCACATCACAGCCACGCCTACGAAGGCGTTGAACGCCGTGGAAGACCCGAGGTAGATCAGCCCGAGGAGTACCTGGATGAGCGTAGACAGCAACAGGGCGTTGACGGGCACGTCAGGAAAGTATGGACTGATTTGGTTAAAGGTGGCGGAGAATGGAAGGGCCTTGTCTCGTGCAAAGGCCCATGTGGCGCGTGATGCTGCGCACGAGATCGAGATGGCACAGAACATACCGATTCCAAAGACTAGCCACAGTTTAATTTGAATTTTGGACATAAAAAAAAGGACGTACTGATGAACCACTGGGTCGAGGTGAGTGTGGGCGCTGCCGTGGGTTTAAAGGACTCACTAATCCAAAGCCGCCCGCGTTGGAACCCATGATGAGCGTAAACATGACACCGATCGGTTGACCGGAGCTGACTGCGCATGCTTAGAAACGACGAGAGACGGATCATAAACACACACCTTGCAACAGCGTGGTGACATCGGGCAAGGTAAAGAGAATCGGAAGGAGAAAAATTATACCCCAAACCGTTCCAATCGGTATTGACAATGACATTGCCTTTGGAAGGATCTGAGAAGGATTGTGTACCTCTTCCGCCATGCTGGTGACTATCACAAACGTTTAGACAGTCGATCAAACGCTGATCAATCTCCACTCACTCATACCGATCGCAGCGTACGTGTATGCTGTTGAACGATGAATAAAGAGTACTTGGAAAGAAAAAAGTCGACCTACCAGGCTAAAATTTTCACAGCCAAGCTGGTTTCGTCATATTCATCGACAAAAAGAGTCACTTACCGGGAGTAGACCGATGAAAAATGACCAGCCAGAGGTCCAACCAGATGCAGGCTCAAACCCACCCAATGCAAATGATGCTGACCGACGACCTGCGGCAGCCTTTGCGGATAGACATATCAAATTTACTGTCGACGTCTTGGTGTGAGATGACGGATTCCAAGCCAAGTAACATGTCTTTACCGATGATACCAAGTGCAGTCCAACATGCGCAAATAATCTACACTCATCGTTGGAATAGGTGGTAAAAGGTAAAGGGGTCAGAGACATACGTACATCAATTGTTGGGAGGTACTTGTTGAAGAACAGGCAAAACCCGCACGAAACAGCGGTGACACCCAGGAAGATGACGTCTAGATGCGAATGAGTCGAGAGAGCCTTGAGTTTGGGAAAACACACATGTTTGCCATGCCTTAACGACCCAGTCTGGGTGGTAAATGCCAGCACCCGCCACGATCAACTGAGCCGTTCCTTTGCAAACATGAGCGCCTCTGGTTGTCTGAAGACCCGGACAGATGCATACCAAAGGTGACGCTCAAGGTGACAGTCCAGTTTCCGACCAGGTTGAGCCATCCGTTGATCCATGAGAAGATAAGCTTGTAGCGCGGGGGCGCCAATCGATAACACCAATAGTACGCGCCTGCCGACGTCGGGTACTTGGAGCAAATCTCAGCGAGAGACAGTGTGAGCGCCTGAGTGAATGCGGAAACGAGCACCCATCTAGATCACGGTGTTAGTGAGGCTAGCGACTCGGAAGAGGGAGAGCGAACCCCCAGAGCATCACTGCTGGACCACCTCCGGCGAGGGAAGTGGCTATCGGGGCAGCCAGACCATATGCTTCATGCGGATCAATGCGACACATTATGTATATGCGCATGAGACGACTCACGGACGGCCATGATAGCTTATACCGACATGTCAGTCGTCGTGCCAGACCAACATGTACATCAAACGAACCTAGTGTCACTGCGACGATCGACCATCAACACGCGAACGAAAGACTTTTCAAACAAAATGCTCACTGAAAAGAACATGGAACAGGCCCCGCGTCTGCCAATAAAAAAAAATCGATGATGTCGCTTGAAAGACACTTGTAGGACGCACCCTCGTCATTTCCTGGACGTATCCGAGCTTTTCGAGCCCTTGTCGGGCGGCCAGATCGATATCGAGCGCGTCTTTCGTCTCATCCATGATGATGATGCGTAGCGAACAACTCGGCTGCAGGACATGAGCATGGGAAAGATTCTGCCTGTTAAAGAAGGGTCTTATCGCGCGATCAAGTTTCGAGTTGCACTTGCGAGAAACATCCACAAGTAAAAAGTACAAGGAACAGAGGACGGGATTAGTTGTTGACAGGTTCGGGGAAGGTATCTAATCACATTTGAATTCCTCGCGTGACGGCACACTGACGGGTGCTGTGCTCGGGAGTGTCCGACCATGACCCAAGCTGACGCTCAACACGACACGAGATCCCAGTCTGTCTAATATATTATAGATCTGGAGTTGGCCGGAGCGCGTGACAGAGGGCAAGAAAGTGATGGTGAGTCCATCCATCATGATGCGTAAGCCAAATCCCGCATCGTTGACGGTCCCGCAGATGTCCACTGTCGCCCGGGAAGAGGTCGGAACTTGGTAGACCTTGGACAGGTCCAGCTCGCTTCCAGGATTGGAACTTGAAGGCAGTGTAGTAGCACGACCCCATGCTGCTGCTTGCATGCTATTCTTCATCTCTTCCCACCACAATGGCCTCTGATCCTCTCTCATAGTCAGTCTTGAGACCTTTCTGTTTCTAATCATAACGCTAACCTAGGTACTTAGCTTCAGCATTCAAGGTGTTTCTGCTCATGAACTATTGATTGACCGTATTGACTTGGTTTATGTGTATCAGAGCTATACCTAACATTCAGCGATTCAAAGCGCATATCCAAACATCTCAAACTTGTCGCTGGTTCCACCAATAGAGCTGTCACCCGGAACCGCAGGGATGGCTTCACTCATTGTTGGGTTCTCGACCCCGCCATGTACGTTCTCTCGGGTCTATAGACTGTATTACCTAACATTCTCCTCACAGGAACATACCCTTAGGGGAAGACCTCAGCGTGAGGCCGAGATATAGCATCCTTCGCCGTCAAATTTTCTCCGTCAACGAACTGGTTGTAACTCGGGAAGAGTTACTTGATGGCTGCAACGATAATTCTGGGAGGACAACCAGTGGGTGGCAGTACCGCATGCAGTTCTTGTACTGAATCACATTCATTCAGAACAAGGGAGTGATTACAAGCTGGAGATCGTCGCAACTGCACACGGGATCTCGGACGTGAGCCTCCTAACCTTCACTTGAACGAAGCATGGACACATCTAACAACTAATGCACAGGTGACACTGGTTGATATCCCTTCTATTTCAGACCTTCCGCTATCTCTTGAAAATATCCAAAAAGGTATTCGGGATCTCGAAAGCGTCCTCAGCTATATTGGAGACCACACAGACGTATTGGATGGAATAATGGCTGCCTTGCAACATCTGGGAAACGTGAGTTTAGCCTCTCTTCGTGGAGAATCTTGGCACTGAAAACTGCTGAAAGGTCCATCCCATCGCCAATGCAGTTGTGACAGCGTTATCCATCCCTTATAAAGTCGGTTTCACCATTCGTGATTGTAATCATGTCTGCTTATCGAGAGCCTCTACAGCTCTTGGCAAACGAGCGACAATTTAACAAGGACTTGGAGTCTCTCGGGGACGTGATGCGGACCCTGGTATTGTGTCTAACGGAGGTCGAGCACGTCGCCAACATCTCACTCGTCAAGGAGAATTTCAAGGAGATTCTCGAGGCGGTGTTACAGGGATCCAGTTTCATCCAGCTCCATTTGAGGAAAAGTCACCTGAGTGAGTCTAGTCATTTTGATCACGCTCGTCATCGTGGCTAATTTTTTCTAGGACAAATTGCTGATGCGCAGTTTATATCGGGTCTGACCGACTTGAAGTCGAAATTCGCGAATTTAAGGGACAATTTCAAAGATGCCATAGCGTGTCAGGTTGTAGTTGGTGTTGGTATGTCACCAAATGCTGTATGATGCCATTCACCCATGAAGTCGCTCTAGGTGCACTTGTGAATGCCAGTCGTTTCAAGGACGCCTTGAAACCCGTACCGCTCGCGAATCTTGGCGAACGTTGCATGGATGGAACACGCGTGGATCAACTTACCACGATCCGAGAATGGATTAAGGATACTCAAAAGCCCAACATCTTTCTCGTCTACGGGAGCCCTGGTTCCGGGAAATCAGCGATTTCTTCGACACTCGCTTTTGAAATACGCCATTGTACCCGATTTTTCTTCCGACGTGATGAGGCCGATCGCAGGAACCCGACCCGTGTATGGCCCACTATTTCATTTCGGCTAGCACATGAGGACCGCAACATGGAGAAAGCAATCATTGACATTTTGGAGACAAAGATGCATCGTCCGCATGACGCCAATGTTACGGAGCAGTTCGAATCCCTTATCAAGGAACCATTGATGAATGAACGTCGACCTGTAGCGCCGTTCATACTCATACTCGACGCACTAGACGAATGTTCGCAGGACGCTGAACAGTGGCCCACATTCTTACAGACATTGCGGAGGTGGTCTGAACTCCCCCGCTCGTTCAAGCTAATCGTCACCAGTCGAGACGATTCCACCATACATAGGACGCTCGATGGTGTGTCCGAGCGGTTACAGCTCCTCTCGGGAGTTGACGTGGATACCACGACGTCAAAGGATATAGAACGCTACATAGTGGCCCGATTTGAGAAGATCTCATCCGAATTCCCATCATTATTTTCCTCGTGGCCAGGTCCATCAGAGGTCCGACAACTTGTGGATTACGCAGCGGGTCTCTTTATCTTGGCCAAGACTATGCTGGAATGGATTGGCGATGGTGATCCAGAAGATAGGCTTTCGCGGATTGGAGACAACTTGGGAAAGGCTGAAGTCAACCTCGACACCCTCTACCACCAGATACTGACAACAGCTACGGAGCGTCTAGACGGAAACGAGCTCAATGGATTTATCACGGCGCTGTCTGCCATCATTCTTGCCAAAGATCCTCTTACTCGGGATGATTTGAAAGTTCTTTTTCAACTCACGCACCCCTTAACGGAGTTGATCATGCGCAAATTATCCGTCGTTATTTCGACCCAATCATCCCACCTCCAAGTTTGCCACAAGTCATTTTCAGATTTCCTCCTTGACGCTAAACGTTCCGAACGTTTCACCATCGATCGTGAGACGCAAAGCGTGGCGTTTACGAACGCATGCCTACGACACATGAATGCACGACTCGAATTTAACATGTTCGCCGCGAAAACTTCGCATTGTTTCAATAAGGACATCCCCCATTACGTCGAAATTTGTCGTTCCATCCCGACATCCTTGATCCACTCTACATATTACTGGGCAGAATATCTTGAAGGAATCATTGCGAAGCCAAGTCATGGCCCTACTGAGTTAACGGAGCTGGAACGCTTTCTCTACAATCACATGCTCCACTGGCTGGAGGTGTTGAGCCTGAAAAAGATGGTTCATCTTGCCCCACAACTGCTCAT
>JBBPLF010000763.1:0-16323 GCA_038089615.1 Aureoboletus auriporus
GTAGTTTGTCCTCTTTGTACTTTAGTCGAATATCGAATTGAGTTACCTCTCAATCAAGTCCTCATCAATCCTCTGACTCAACTCCGAGTCTCTCCTGATCCTTTCTCTTTGGATCATCCTCCGGTACTTAGATCCTTCACGGTTCTTCATACAACTCCGGCCTCCGCAAATTCGGGACACACAGATTCAGTAAGGGCGCAGCACATAAGCTGAAGCCAAGTCCTGTCCGACCGCATCATTCCGGAGTTCATTCCGGAGCATCGGACCAGTCTCTAACAACTTCATTAAGCGTAATAGAGCCAAAACGGTTCGGATAGCATTTGCCATCCTCCCTGTCTTGGGAAAGAATGAAACCGATAGCGATATAAGACGTATCCACAGCAAGTACCACTTCCCGACCGCACTCATAGTCAAGACGACGCAAAGCAGGTGATTCGAGTATTGCATCTTTAAGACGCTGCATGGCTTCCTGCTGGGCTGCGCCCCATGAAAAAGGAACGCCTTTCTGTGTCAAATCGACAAGCGGTCTGGCAATTGATGTGTAACCTTTAATGAAAATGCGTAACACACCGCATGTCCCGAGAAACCCGCAGACCTGGCTAAGCATAGTGCATTCAGGCCAGTCACGGATTTTCTGGACCTTTGGATCCGGGGAAATGCGACCTTCGAAGGTACATTTATGACCGACGACAATCTCGTCCAGAGCGGCGAGGACGAACTTCTTGGCGGAGATGGTTGCGCTGACATTCTTGAGACGCTGTAAAATGCAGTTAACGACTACAAGGTGATTCCATATAAACCTTTGAATTCCAGAGTTTTCCGGAATCATTTCGTAAGAACCATCCGCACATTGATAGCGAGTAGTACCGGATTTGATGGGAAGGTCGTCGATAAATGGCATAGTATGGTTGGGTATTTCATCTTGAAGGACGAAGGCCATGTCAGCCTGGTAGATCTGCACCGCGTTCGTATATCCCATAGGGACAGTGGTTAAGCAGTGAGGTCCAAGGGGAGTGGAAAAGGAGGTCATGTCGCGAGAATCAACATGTAATGGTCACTGATCATAGCCAGCTGTCATATCCCAGTTTTCCTCCAGTCCAACTTCAGTCACTATGACACAACTCCAGTTATCCTGCGACAACTCCGGCGTATTCTTGCGCACTTTGGTATCTCCGTTCTCCAGACTTCCTTTTATACTTTTATATTCTTCCCTTGTCATACTTCTGTCATTTGTTCCCTGTCTCCGTCTGTCACCCTACTTACATCTCCTATCTCCATCTGTCACCCTATTTACATCTCCTGTCTCCGTCCGTCACCCTACTTACATCTCCTGTCTCTGTCTGTCACCCTACTTACATTTCCATTCTCCGTTTGTCACCCTACTTACATTTCCATTCTCCGTTTGTCACCCTGAAACACTTCCGTCCTCCATATATAAACCCCTCTGTACTGTAGTTGTAACTTCAGTCGAATATCGAATCGAATAACCTTCCTCTCCTCGCTCTGACCTCCCGGTCTCCGTCCGAACTCCATCATCGTCTCCCCCCTTCACTACACTTGAACCTCTGACAGTTCCCGTGACCTCCAACCTCCAACCTCCGATTCTCTGACAAATCCAGGACCTCCAGGTTCAGTAAGGGCGCAGCACATATGCTGAAGCCAAGTCCCGCCGAGACTCCGCTCCAGACTTCGCCGGAGTTACGTCCGTTCCTATAGTTCTAACAGTATATTCGACTCTCACTTGCTAGAACCCAAAATCTATGAACACTCATGCTCGTACCAGAGCAGGTACCAACGTCGCCCCCGCCCTATCCCCTTGATACAACCCTCTGTCCATGTTTGGCAGCAATCGCCAAGAGCCCGAGTCCACCAATGACTTCCATGGGTTCTCTGCGCGACCTACACCCTCCATTTCCCAAGGTCCCCCCGAATCCCCAACTCCTGGAGCGCGGATAGTCTCTGCCCAGCTCGGAGGTGGTGATGGCGAGTCTGCCAGTCATCACTCGAGTCAACGTGAGGCTACTTTCCGCACTCCAGTCAATGACAACCCTCCTCCTCCGGACGACCCAGACTTCCCCAGAGATGACCCCTCTGATGACAGCTCGGACGGCCCCTACCGAGACCCCTTCAACTCTGAAGGCGAAGAAGCCCCCCAGGATGTGCTCACCCAACTCACTAGCGCCATCCAGCTCCTCATCCACTCAGCTCGTAAACCCTCCAAGTCAACTCTGCGCACCAAGGTCCAGGAACTGGATCAGTTTGACGGGACGGATCCCCACAAACTCCGGGTTTTCCTGGTCCAGTGTGAGCTCAACTTCCAGGACCAGCCTAAGGCTTTTAGAACGGACCGCACCAAAGTCACCTTCGCGCAATCCTACCTGAAAGATATACTCTGGAATGGTTTGAGCCCGATCTCCTCCAGATGGATGGGCCGGATGACCGCCCTCTCTGGATGGACGACTTCAAGGAGTTTGTCCTCGAACTCCGTACCAACTTCGGTCCACACGACCCCGTCGGAGATGCGGAACACCAGCTCGATCATCTATCTATGAAAGATGGCCAGAAGATCAACAAGTACGTGGTGGAGTTTAACCGCGTCGCTTCACAAGTCCGAGGTTACGGAGAAGGTGGCCTCCGGCATCACTACTACAATGGCCTCCCCGATCGCATCAAGGATGAGATCTCTCGCATTGGGAAGCCCCCCACCCTTGCCGAACTCTGTGTCCTCTCACAAACGATTGACACGCGCTACTGGGAGCGCAAGTCTGAAATCAGTCATCAGGCGAAGCCTACTCAATCCTCCTCCTTGTCCTCTTCGAAACTCGCCACATCCTCCAACTCCGTCTCCACCTCTGCCCCCAACTCCGGTGGTCACATGGATTCTAAGGAGTCCAAAGTCCGGACCGCCAACTCTGCCTCGTCCTCCAAGCCCGACCTTTCCTTGAAATTCGGGAAGGACGGCAAGCTGACTGCCGATGAACGCAAGCGCAGATTTGATAACAAGCTCTGCATGTTCTGTGGTCACGCCGGCCACATGGCTAAGGACTGCTTGAAGTCTACTTCCAAGGCTTCCAAGGCTTGTGCAGCTTCAACTGCAACTCCGGATGCTACACCGGAGGTCTCCTCGGAGACAAAAAAATAGTCCACGACCTCCCTGACTCTGCACAGGAAGGAGGTCGCGTTGATCCCCCCTGTGTCCTCAAGGAGATCTGACTCAACACGTCTGCTCTCTCAGATCCGAAGTTCCTTATGCCCTCCGTTTCTCTCCTTTCGTATGATATCCCTGCCTTCTCCGCCCTCGTAGATTCCGGTTCCTCCGATTGTTTTATAGATACCTCCTTTGTCAATAAACATGCTCTTTCAACCTACTCCGTCCCTCCGTTGCAACTCCGCCTCTTCGATGGAACCTCAAACTCCGTGATTTTTCAAGCTGTCGACCTCTCTGTTCGTTTCCGCACCAGTGATATCACTCCAACGACATTTTATGTCACTCCGCTGGATGGATCTTGCTCCCTTGTTCTAGGACACAACTGGCTCACCCGCTACAATCCATTGATTGATTGGGTTTCGAGCAGTATATCATTCCATTCACCTGAGCGACCCATGCCAACCCCTTTGAGCTCATCTCCGCAGCCTCTGGACTTGCCTCCTCCGGCTGACCCTTCCCCATCCGATTCACCATGTTTCTCCGACCGCAAAGCTCCTCTGATAGCAATCATCAGTGCCTCCGCTTTCACGCTGGCATGTCGCCTTGAAGGTTCTATGCAATTCAGCATGCAAATCCGCCCTTGATCTCCATGCCGCCTCCACCAACCCCGAACCCTCTGATCTCTCCGGAGTTCCTCTGGACTACCATGACTTCCCCGACGTGTTTAGCAAAAGCAAGGCCTCCATCCTTGCTCCTTATCGCGAACATGATCTAAAGATCGACCTTGAGGACGGTGCTTCTCCTCCCATTGGTACTACCTATTCCCTTTCCCCATCTGAGCTTGAGTCACTCCGGGCGTTCCTCGATGAACACCTTGCAATGGGTTTCATCCGCCCTTCCTCCTCCGCTCACACCGCTCCAGTTTTCTTTGTCCGCAAGAAGGACGGTTCACTCCGCCTCTGTGTCGACTTCCGAGGACTCAACAAAATCACGAAGAAAGACCGCTACCCCCTGCCCCGCATCTCCGATCTCCTAAACGCTCCGAGCTGCGCAAAAATCTACACCAAAATCAACCTCCGGCATGCATACCACCTGGTCTGTATCGCCGAGGGCGATGAATGTAAAACCTCTTTCCGGACGCGCTATGGCTCCTACAAGTGGCTCGTCATGCCATTCGGTCTTACCAATGCTCCGGCAGCGTTCCAGCAGTTCGTTAATACCATCTTCGCTGATCTACTCGATGTTTGCGTCATAGTCTACCTCGACGACATCCTAATCTACTCCGAGGATATGGCCTCCCACAAGGAGCATGTCCGAGAAGTACTCCGTTGCCTCTGCAAACACGGACTTTATGCGAAGCCCGATAAGTGTGAGTTCCATGCGACCTCCACTGAATACCTGGGTTACTGCCTTTTGCCCTCTGGTCTCACCATGTCTTCGGACAAGATCAAGGCTATCCAAGATTGGCCAGAATCCTGGAAGGTCAAGGACATCCAGTCTTTTCTCGGCTTTGCTAATTTCTATCGGCATTTCATCCATAATTACTCTGATATTGTCGTTCCTTTGACTCGCCTCACTCGCAAAGGTACTCCGTGGATCTTCTCCAATGACTGTCGCACCGCCTTCCAATCCCTCAAAGATGCCTTCACCTCCGCTCCTATCCTTACCCACTGGTCTCTGGACGCTCCGCTCATTGTAGAGACAGACGCTTCCGACTACACCATCGCCGGCATCCTTTCGCTCCAATGTCTGGATGATGAGGTCTGTCCTGTCGCTTTCTACTCCCGTACACTGACTGCTCCGGAGCTTAACTATGACACCCACGATAAGGAACTCCTCGCTATCCATGAGTCCTTCCGGACTTGGCGCCACTACCTTGAAGGCTCTGGTACCCCCGTCGATGTTGTCACAAACCACAAGAACCTCGAGTACTTCGCCACCTCCAAACTCCTGACTCGCCGGCAGGCCTGGTGGTTGGAATTCCTCTCCCAATTCAACATGATCGTCCGTTTCCGTCCCGGACGCCTTGGCGTGAAACCCGATGCCCTCACTAGACGCTGGGACATCTATCCCAAGGAGGGGGATAAGGACTACGCTCACATCAACCCTCACAACTTCCGTCCTGTATTCATTCAAGAGCAGCTCTCTTCGTCCCTCCGAGCGACCTACCTTGCAGCTCCGGTACTCCGAGCCAGCACGCTCTTCGATGTTGAACAACTCCACAGTGACATTCTCTCCGCTCTCCCCTCTGATCCCATCGCTATTCAGCATCTCTCCCCTTCCGACCTCTCCAACTCCCGTTGGTCAGTCAACTCCAATGGCTTCCTCCGTTTAGATGACTGAATCTATGTCCTGGACACGAATGATCTCCGTCTCCGCGTCCTCCATTACAAACATGACCACCCACTCTCTGGGCACTTCGGTCAGAATCGGACATTGGAACTCATACGACGCGAATACACCTGGCCAGGAATCAGAACCTTCGTGAAAGACTATGTCTCGTCTTGCACTTCCTGTGCCCGCGCCAAAGTTCCTAGACACAAGCCTTACGGACTCCTGAAACAACTCCCCATCCCCGAAAAACCCTGGAACTCCATCTCCATGGACTTCATCAAACAGCTCCCTCCGTCCTCCGGATATACCTCCATTCTCATCGTTGTTGATCGCCTCTCCAAATAATGCATTTTCATCCCCACCCACGACATGATCACATCTCTGGAGTTAGCCAAGTTGTTCCTCCTCCACGTGTTTTCCAAGCACGGAGTTCCATCCCATATCACCTCCGATCGAGGCTCCGAGTTCGTCTCACACTTCTTTCGTTCTCTAGGCAAGGCCCTCGACATCCGTTTACACTTCACCTCCGGTTACCACCAGGAAGGAGATGGCCAAACCGAACAAATGAATCAGACCCTCGAGCAGTACCTCCGGATCTATTGCAACTACCAGCAAGACAATTGGTCCGAGCTCCTGCCTCTCGCAGAGTTTTCTTACAATGCTCCAAGCGCTACTACCGGAGTATCTCCGTTCTTCGCCAACAAAGGGTACCATCCAAATCTTACGGTCCACCCCGAACGGGATCTTTCCTCCGCTTGCACACGCGAATACTCTGTTGACCTCGATTCCCTCCACCAGTTCCTCCGTGAAGAGATGGCTCACGCGCAAGCATGATACCAAGGCCCTGCGGATGCTAAACGGACTCCGGCACCAGACTTCAAAGTCAGCGACCAGGTCTTTATCAAAGCCAAGTACTTCTGCTCTACGTGACCCTTTAAGAAGCTATCCGAGAAGAACTTGGGTCCGTACAACATCATCGCTCAAGCCGGTACTCACTCCTTCACACTCCGTCTCCCCGACTTCATGAAGTCCGTTCACCCCATCTTCCATGTCTCCCAACTCGAACCCTCCGTACCCAACATCATCCCCAATCGGACTCAACCTCCACCTCCGGCAGTCGAAATAGACGGCGAACCGGAGTATGAGATCTCTGAGATTCTCGACTCCAAGATCGATTGTCGATGCAAGACTTGCAAATTGCTCTACCTTGTGCGTTGGTCCAGCTATGAAGGTACTGACGAAGAGTCGTCTTGGCTACTCGCTACGGAGCTCAGACATGCCTCCGAATTCTAACACCAGCAAAAAGATCCATCATGCCATAGACTGCGTAACCCGCAAAGGATTCCGCAAAGTGCTCGACGAACGGAGGTACGGATGCGTCGCGGATAGTAACAGCGTTAAGAGGTTGGAGGTCATGTACGAGATGGAAAGTCTTGCCATCCTGTTTGAGGACACAAAACCAGCGGGATCGATATGCAGTGGTGGAGAGTTCATAGACACCCGACGCAATGTGATCTTTGATGATTTGGATCGCCTCCTTCTGGATAGAAGGCAGGACTGGGATGTTGCGAAGTACCCAAGGAGTATGAGGTACAGTCGGAATTTTTACAGCTGGAAAATAACGCTCGTCGAGCTGCCCACGCTCAGTAGGGACCCAAGCGAACGCCATCTCGTGAACGTGCACTAGCCAGCGAACGAGTTTAAGTTCATCTGGCCAAAGCCATTGAGCAGGATCGAGGTCTAGTGCGTCTGCGCGCTCTTGGGTAAAGTGTATGCCTGGAATAAAATTGGGAGGGTGAGTAGGCAAAGGCGGTAATCCGCCTAATGGTTCAGCTGGTAAGCTGCGCACAACGCAGAACTCTTCTGTAACCTGAGCGGAAACAGAGCAAACCTTCTTGGCGACAGGCTTATATGCGAATGCATCGTGAATACGGAAATAATGACACAAGGTATCAAACTTGTAAGTCGACCGCAATGCGGTAAGATTAGTATGAGAAAGGACAGTTTGAGTAGAGGAGAGAAATGGATATGAGGGGGAAGGCATAGGAGAAAGCATAAAAAGTGAATGCGAAGAAGGAAGAGAAGCTTGAGTCACCAAAGAAACGGAGACTGTATTGGAAGGAACGGGTTGTGAAGAATCCATAGCAGTCTCCGAAGGTGAAGACTGCTCCGCAACAAGATAACACAGGAAAGGATATTTGGATAAAAATGCTTGCATACTGGGAAATGTAATGGAATCTCCCCACTGTGAAGGCAGATTATCGAGACCTAAAAACCCAGTTCGACAATGCTTTGGTGGTTGTTGCAATGCAAACCGCGATGGCAACGCGAACATCCGTTAGTCCACACGTGGGTCGGCATCTTGAATTTTTTGCTGTTATTGGGATCGCGTAGGGTGATGGTTTGACTGCCGTCCGGGAAGTCCTTAGTGGTTGCAGACATAAGGCAATGAAAAGGACGGCCTAGGAGTAAATCAAAATTAGCACGATCAACCACTTGTACCTAAAGCGAGACTTCTCCAGGCCCGAAGGACAAGGATAAGTTCTCCAGGACACCAAGCGTCAAATCAGTACTAGCATTAGCGGATGTCATATGCATATGGTGATCAGAGCGGATAGGTTTCCCGAGTTGTTCCCAAACCCGCTTGGGCATGGCAATAATCTCGGAACCGCTGTTCAGAACGCAAGTGAGGGTATGTTTGGTGCCTACTACCTGGCCATCAAGACAGCGCAGGGGTAGACTGTGATGCGCGACAATTAAACCGTCGTCTGAGCGCAACACGCGATCGCTGTATTCACGATCAACCTTGCCTGGATCGCGACCGGATAATTCGTTCACCTGTACAGTATTAGTATGAGATGAAGATGAATTGGAAATGCGTTTGGTAGTGGTCAGGTCTCGGAATTGCTTCCTAAACTCTGGAGTGATCGCAAAGAGATCTTTCACTGCTATTGGAACAGTGGACTCTAGTACCGCATCGAGAACACGCTTTGGAGTGGTATCGTCCTCAAGAGGAAAGGAATACCTGTATTGTCTGGGGGGGGAAAGTGTTTTGGTTAGGAACAGGAACGCGCGAGGATATGTTACTCGAAGACGCGGAAGCAGTTATAAATCCACTGCGATCCGCGCTCTTCTCGTGTACATGGGAGGACAGAGGTGGTGTCGGTGGCCTAATGGAACCCGCAGGGACCGATGCGCGAGCATCCAGCACTTCAGGAGAGACGATAGACTCTAGCTCCCCTGAGACTGTAGCAGAGCACAAATCTGGTTTGGTAGCGGGCTTCTTGGGCGGTACAACTACGCCATCAAAACGAACGCACTTCCCGCATTGCTGACCTTCCTTCGTAGCTTGGAAGGAGGCCCATGCTTGAGTGATAAAAGGCTGAAAATCCGGATCAGCTACATCAGGAGAATCGGGTACTTGTACATCTGCAATGGAGTTTGTCAATGCGACGGGTTCGAATTCGATGAGAGCATTAATAGGCGCATCTGCCACCGACCAAATGCCAGAGGTCATATGCGCATGTATATCCCTAGAAAAGGTATTGACCAAACTCGAAGAGCTCGTGTTAGTGGGAACCGTTACAGAAGATGAGGTAGCGGATGATGCGCTTGCCCCCAAACGATCCAAGCAATCCTTAAGACAACGTGCACCCAGCACTCTAGGAATGCGAGAACCGTTGGGCATATACAGCCTGTGATTGGTTCCACGGATAGTGCGCGACGTACGGATATACTTGTCAATGTGAGGACAACTGTTTACAAAGTGGGTAGGATCACCATAGAAGGCACATTTCGGGTTGCCTCCTTGCTGTACAGTATTGGTGAACTCAGCCTTGACATTCCCACCCCCTTGTCGCGAAACTGGTCGTTGAGGAGCAGGAGTATGTTGTTGAGGGAACTGAGGATAATGTTGTGGGGAAGGTGTCGAAAATGGTGCTGCAGATGGAACCGCATTGCGCAACGCTGATCCCGTCAAAAGAAACTTAGCCGCATCAATGATATCAGCAATCAGGTATGGGTCATCAGGATGAATATCTGGTTTGACAATAGCCAGCCGATGACAGATCCAGTTCTCGACATCTTGCGGAAAACCCACAAGGAACATGGAATCGCGTTCTGTCTCGGAGAGCTTGTTCTTGGCAATGAGCACGGCAGAGATTTTGGTAAACTTCCGCTG
Source organism: Aureoboletus auriporus (assembly GCA_038089615.1). Classification (NCBI taxonomy): domain Eukaryota; kingdom Fungi; phylum Basidiomycota; class Agaricomycetes; order Boletales; family Boletaceae; genus Aureoboletus; species Aureoboletus auriporus. Next base: position 9,663 of record JBBPLF010000763.1, read on the forward strand.
ATACTCTCCCAGTTCATCTTGACTACACATAGATTTCTTTTTGTAATCCTGTATAAGGTATTGGAGGTCAGCACGGCAGTAGCGATTATCACCTTCACATCCAGAATAGAGATCCTTGACTGCAGTGACAAACGTGGCCCATGCGGGCGGATTAGCGCGAGCGCTGGGTAGGGTTTCCCAAACCTCAGCTTCGTCTAAATCCGCATATCGGATAGCGGCCTTAATCTGCTGTTCTTCGTTAAGACCAGCTTGCGTTCCTAAAAACTCGATGTCTTCTAGGTAACGGGGTAGTTGAGATGGTGTTTTCCCATCAAATTTGGGAGCATTCTGGGTTCCCCAAAGGGGCATCTGAAAAGGATTCACATTTGCCATGGCGACAACAAGAGGGTTTGACACAGGAGAATTAGGAGGAGAAAGGGATATTGGCGAGATGGATAACGGAGTTATAGGATGAGTAGCCGCTAATTGAGGGGACGAGCGGAATAAGTAAGAAAGATTCGGAGAAGACGCAGATGAAGCCGGTGATGGGGTTAGAGGTGATAGCAGAGAAGGTATCAGGAAAGGCGAAGACGATCGTGAAGAGAGAGGGGAATCCGGTAAGGGAGGAAGAGAATCAAGGCGAGGTGATGAATGGATAAATGCCCCTGGTAACTCTGGTGAGGCAAAATGGGAGTAACTGGTTGGTTGGTAACCTGGTGATGTATGGATACTGGGTTGTGAAGGCGAGTTGGTACGTGTTTCAGACCTGTCAACGGATGACAAGTGGGGCGAGTTTGACGGGTTTGACAAATCTGATCATAGATGGTGTGACGCGTCTGACAAATTTGACAGATCGGATGATAGGTGGAATGACAAGGATCTATCAATGTCAGCTAGTTGCAATGTGATGGGATAAAAAAAATCGGAATCCTCGGAGAGGTTAAGATTGCAGAACTGCACAAGTAGGTTTTCTAGCTTGACCCTTTGGGGGTTTGGGCGTAGTGTCCTTCTATTAGGTTCCTCTGGATCCCTCGCGGTGGGCTCCAGTTGAAGAGAGGATCAAGGCTCTGGATCTCAGGAATATGAGTCACAAAACCTTGGATAGCTGCTGTGGGTGGTAAGAAGGGAACAATATGTTCGTCCCTAAAGGGATACACAAGAGGAATAAAAAGAGGGACAACTGGCCAAGACCCTTCGACTGGGAAAGAGCTTTAATGATGAATCTGAGACTTTCCGGAGTGTTCCGCTGAAAGTCTACGGCGGATCCGTGGGATGCGCAGTGTAACGCAAAGAACGTGAAAGTGGAAAACTATAAGGACGATGAGGACTTGTGTGGAAGCCCTTAAAGATGGTTGACGATTGAAGGGAACGATAGATGGAAGGACCAAAAAGATGAATTTCAACTGTCTAAGTACAGTCTTTTATAGTCTGGGCATACCCTAGACTGAAACAAGTAAGGTACATGCGTCACAATACCTGTCGAAGGTATGGAAACGACTAAATATGTGAATAAAGTACTTGATAAGGTAATTCAAGTCGTTAGGACGTGATACGACTTGATACAACAAGTCATAAACACAACGCGAACAAAAAAGGACTTACCAGCGATGGAACCTGAGTGTGGATGTGGAACGCGGACTATGCGGATTTCATTTGGATCGGTGTGAATTGATGCGAGAGAGTGCGGAAATGACTTTAGACGGCTGCGGTAGAAGGTGAAAACATTTGGAAAGGGATAAGGATAAGGATGGAGAACGACCCAGGTGACGATTAGACGATATGCGAGAGTAGAGACTTATGGCTCTCTACACTGCACATCGGCCAATGCAATCACCGGTCTCATTGCTAGGAGATCATCCCTAGAGCGTCAACCCCATGTTAACACATCGGCCAATATTCAGGCTGCCTCCACTTCCTCACAACTTGATTGACAATACGAACAGGCATGTTTGCCTCTCTTATCAGTATATTGGTCATATGTCCCATCAGTGGAGGATGGCAAGCAGGCAGACTTACATGCCAATGGAAGTGTAATGGACGGAGTTGTGTGGGGATACGACAACTGTGAGTATTTTATATCCATTCAATCTATTCAATGCTCATTAACCACTCTTAGACATAGCAGCTTGGCAGATTGCATGTGAACAGAGGGAGTATCTACAGCAAAATAGGATAAGCCCAATGGATTTCTGAATGGAGGCCGATGAACGGCTACAGGCAGCATACAACAGTTTTGGCACTCGGCTCATGCAGCTTGCATATCGGAGACAAGAATTGAAGAAAAAAATCACCAATGTGGAGGCGCTTCTGGAACATGTTAACCAACTGGATTTAGTTGTGCAGAAACTGTAGGTAGATCCATATGTTGTATTTAGTTAATATTACAATGTTATATCAGAAACGAAGCTTTCAATTGGTTAATAACGCACCCTGAGAGCAATATATAAATGCATACCACATTGCCAACTATTTTGCCCATTCCAAATCCCCAACCTTATGTGTGATAATATTTCACTGATTGCAATCATTGCTGATAAGACAGCCAACATCAATCTTACATTGTCAGAAAATTGCTGGAGGATTCTGTGAACTATGTACATTATCTGCAACTAGTAATTACTTGCCAGCCCTTTTCTTTCCCTTCCTTCTAGCTGGGCTATGTGTGTGGTATTCATAATCGCGTGGTGGTGGAGCCATTCTCTTTCTGATAGATCACTGTTGACCGATAACCTCAGTGGAATTGGCTACTGGAGGGTCAGCAGGAGTTGGTTTAGTTGACAATTTGCTTGCATTACTATGCAATCTTCGCCGTTTCCCAGAAGATTAGTGAGTTCCAGGCTGTTGGAGGTCAGGGAGCATATCCTCAGCCCTGTCAATGTCTGAAAAGGTGTCTTCATCAGCGTCTTCTTGACAGGAATTTTGCTAACCAAATATAAGATTCCCATCGGGGAAAACATTAGCGATATCAGTACTATTTACCAGTGGGGGATCAGGTGTTCTTGCAAGATCACCACCAGCATCATTGGTCTCCATGTCTTCATTGTCGGTGTTGGTCCTGACAATACTGGCCCCATCGGAGTCACTGTAGGATGACATGCCGCCATCACCATTCCTGTTGGTCTTTGATTTGCTACCTGTATCAGATTCTTCCTGTTTTATGGCCTCCTCCATCTCACTCTTCCGGTTCATCGTATGATGGAATTTAAATACATGTGGCAGTTCCCAGTTCTACCACTCGTACCAGTAGTTGAGGAGGGTCTCGACCTTAGTCTTCTTCAGCTTAGATGGCTCATGGAGTTGGATGCCCATCAGTAAATATTTCCAGTGAAAGAATTCATCAGCCCATGTGTTTAGCAACGCCCATGGGACCAGAGAGTGGTTATTTCCTAATGCTACTCCTAATTTTGTATTAGTGGACATTGTATATATAAAGTATCATCATACACTCATGGTAGTGTCCGGTGATGAATTCACAAATAAGGCTCTTTGCCTCATACTCTCCCTGAAATCGGGGAGATATGGTATTTCATCCCTTGTATGAGTAACCTCCGTTCGACTGCATGATTTCTTCTTAGGTCGGCAATTCTCTGGTGGATCATTGGCGTCAGCATTCTCACTAAATGCCTCCCGAGAGTATTTCACCCATGCTGTTTCTATTTCCGCCATTCCACCATCGGCAACTCCTTCAAAGGATAGCCCATCATCAATGGTATCATTGAAGTCATGTCTACACAATGATATCATTGTTATAACACTCACCAACACACGAATGATCACTTATGTTGTACAGCAGATGCTAGCATTGGGATCTTTCCATGCCGCCAGAATAACAACCCGCGTTCCACACTGCCACCACATTTCCTCAGCAAACTGCTTTGCATACTTGTGCCCTAGCACATCACTGTTACTGAAATCAATGAGATTATTATTTACTGATGATGATTTTATTTTTAACTCACTGTGCCCGTATACTCTCTGGTAATACCTCAGTGTTCCAGGTGTGAGCAAGTGCATCAGCATCCTCTCGCTCCTGGGATGTGCGGTCCTCCATTACCCTTGTCAGGACGTTCTGATAGTGTTCAAGATATGCATGGGATCCCAGCTCAGCACCCCATTCACTCTTTAAGAGATCCCAAATCTCATCCTTGTGTTGTTCACCGATAACCCTCCTTGCTGTCCAAGCAGTCCCATACCTTTTCAGTTCTTTATTTTTCTGCCGGTGCCCATGGCTCTTTAACCAAGCCCAGTATTCCTGAGTATATATTCAGTAATATCACAGGCGAATTCGAGAGACTTACTTTTTTCTTTGCCTCCCATGCTTGCTTGCCCAACGTTTTTGTCTCTAGTAGTTTGAATGCAGCGTTCACCAACTGCCGAAATATCGCTGTTCATGCATTTCAGTCCTTTGCCGCCTTCCATGATTCCTTTCGGCCGTCAAGCAGCTCTAACTCGGCGTCAGAAAAATTCTCCATGGCACTTCATTGGGTGGTTGCAAAACACTCAATTGTGACTTTTATTCTCTTATGTGTCCTCCCGTTGCTATTTCATTCATTACACACCACATATTGGCATGTCACTCAGTATTTGCCGCCTTAAATACATGAATAATACCATGGCAACAGCATTCATGGATTACATTGTATGAGAATCTTTTATGAATGAAGATCATTGCAATGCATAGCTGATCAGATGGACATGGAATAATCATGGCTCCTATCCTTAAATACTATTCACACAACCAACATAATCAGAAGATCTTAGTACATAGGTATCAGATATATGTGTCGCCTGTAATATTCTCCGGTCTTCCTAGCCGAAGCTGATTGCCGAAATCACACTTTGTTGCCATCAAACGACGTACAAATTGATTTCGTATTCGCTTCAACATCAAACATGATATGAGAGTGATATGCACATTGTTTGACCTGCACTGATCATGCCTAAGAAAGTACAGAAAGTCACTTCCTCAACTCCTGTCAAGATGGTTAAGTATAGAACCATTGCAACAACTAGGGGTATAAAGACTAAATTAATGAAACTCTCGCCATCTAAACTCTATCAGGATGATAGATCTTCGAGAGGATCACCATCCAAAGCAAAATATTTACATGGAGAGTCCCAATTGAATAGTGACATGTCCGTCGATCAATATGAAGAGGGTCATAGCATCCCAAACCTTTTCAAACTACTGAAACCCAAGGTAAATAATGTTCCTTCTATGAAACTTATTTCTCATATGTTCCTAGACTCAAAATGATTTTCTTCATGACTGGATCCCATTCCAAGATCAATATCTAGGAATGTTGCTTGATATGGAAGCGCCAAACATTGGACAGACATGCTCTGTCACCGAATGTAATAAGGAAGGCATTTATTGGTGCACCGACTGCTTTTTGCAACCACTCTTTTGCACATCATGTTGCTGACAGGAACATGTTCGGCATCCACTCCATCGGATTCAACAGTGGACCAGCCAACATTTTGATGACTCATCCCTCCGATTAGTTAGTCACAAAGTGGTATTAAAACATTCATGAGCTGATATCCTTTAGGCTGGCCTGACAATCTATCTTGGCCATCATGGAGTTCCATGCCCAAATGCTGATGCCGGTGAATGCCCATCGGCAAATGATCTTGAGGAATGGGAGGATGCTGATCACGCTGATATGCCTCCCCATCTCAAACAGCCAGATGACCAGTATGTTGTGGTGGTAGATACCTCCAGCATTCATTTCTGCAACATTTCATACTGCAATTGTGCTGAAGCCCCAGCCAAACATGTCCAACTTTTCAAATCACAATTATTCGCAGCAAGTCTTCTTCGGCCACAGACGGTGTTTACATTCCAGGTCTTGGATGACTTTCTGTGAGACAATGTAGAGTGTGGTACATCAGCAATGAACTATTTCACAAAGCTCCAATGAATCACATCCAATGCATTCCCTCACTTGGTCCTGGTGTGTTGATATATGGCATCACTCATCGCTCTAATAGTAATTTTGTGGTCAGGATCGATACCGTGAATTGATGAGAGTTGCAAGGGAATGGCGACTTCTGAAGACCCTGAAATGGAATGGATATGGATTGACCAATGATCCACCGAAGCAAGGTGGGCTGGCACTGTTTTGCCCAGCATGTCCCCAGCCAGGCATTAATATACCGATCACTGATGATATTGATTTCTCTGATTGGCGATACACTCGTACAATCGTCATGGATGGCAATTTCAAGGCAGAACAATATGCATACGCGGTCACCAGAGGATGATGTCTATTTGACCGACGGACTTGGGTACATGGTCACTCGGCCAAAGTACAAGGAGTTTCTGTCAATTGTAAACTCCCCCACTGAAGTATACATGACTCCCAATGTTGTATCCATTATCACTCACATCTTCTCCAATAGTGCTCTGACTGTAATAATCACCGGGCAGTCAATCGAGCCAATGCCGACAGACACCGGTTAGAGGCAACTGGGATCGGCGGATGTGCCTGTGCACAGCATGGTTGTTTCTACCCTCATGGAATGGTGGACTTTCAAAGGGCGAGCGGTACGCCACACTCACTGTATCCTCATAGTGAAACCTGATCCTAGGCATTCACAGTCAGGTCAACATGGATTATGGGCTAACTCATGCCCTTCAGCATAATATGGATCACATTCAACGGGTGATCACATTCTA
>JBBPLF010000764.1:0-16311 GCA_038089615.1 Aureoboletus auriporus
ATTAGATAAGCGTAAAATTGACAACATTACCCCCCTTCTAGTCCTCGACTTCCAGGTGAGAGAAAGGTGGATGTTCGACCGTTGTCAAGTTTTCGAAGGGTTTAAATAGTCCGTCAAAGAGGGTGCGCGTCATGTTGAGCCTGCGCGGGGCGGAGGGGTGTGACTTGTAAAAGTCAGCAATAGACGCCTTTGCGTTTTTAAGATGAGACGCCGGTTCCCATATACGATCTTCTTCGTTTTCGCCCTTCCAATGGACGAGAAATTCGATGCGCCTGCGCCGGAGACGAGAGTCGACGACGTAGTCAACTTCATATTCTTCGTGCCCCTCGTCGGTTACATCGACCAGCCCTGGGGTTGCCGAAGGTTGAGAAGGGAATTTTTCTAAATAAGGTTTGATGCGGCTAACGTTCACCATTGGGTGAATGCGCATCGTTTTTGGTAAAGCGAGTGTATAGGCGTTAGGTCCTGCCATAGCCGTGATTAAATAGGGTCCAATCCAGCATTCCATCAGTTTCTTAGACTGCCTGGGAAGGCGGAGATTGTTCGTGGATAGCCAGACACGTTGTCCGACTGAAAAGGAAGGTGCGTCAGAGCGTAGCTCGTCCGCGTATTTCTTCATATCGGCTTGGGCCTTCTTCAGGTTGTCAAGCGTTGTTTGAAGTTTAGTGGCAAAGTCTGTTGCTGCGGGGGAAGAGGATGTTTTGGGTTCAATACCCATGCGTGGTGTGTATGTTTTCGTCAACGAAAACGGGGAAGTGCCAGTAGCGGAATGAATGTGGTTGTTGTAACTAAACTGGGCGATGGCTAGCCAATCTGCCCATTCCTCTTGTTTTTCATGGGAGAATATGCGTAAAAATGATTGTAATTCGTGGTTCAACCGCTCGGTTTGTCCATCCGTTTGGGGATGGAACACCGTTGACATATGGAGTTCGATCGAAAGCATGGAACTCAGTTCCTTTGTGAATTGTGCGGCGAATTGTGGGCCGCGGTCCGAAACGACAGAGGATGGAAGTCCATGGTGTTTCCACACGTTATCCCTATATAGTTTAGTGGTTCCCAGGGCTGTCATGGACTTGACCGTGGGAACGAATTCGGCTTCTTTGCTTAATTTATCGATTATGACTAAGACCATGTCGAAGCCATTGGAGGGGGGAAGGTCGGTGATGAAGTCCACGGAGATGTCCGTCCATGGCTTCATGGGAATAGGGAGGGGAATTAGTTTTCCGTTTGGGTGTTGAGCGGAACCTTTGGCTTGAGCGCAAGCCTCGCATCTTTTTACGTACTCCTTGATGTGATCGCGGAGGTTTTCCCAGATATAGGATCTAGAGATAAGGGCCCATGTGCGGTCCGTACCTCCGTGTCCTGCGAATACGGAATCATGGAAGAACTCCAGGATATCTTGGCGTAATCGTCCTACATTGGGAACAAAGATTTTGTCCTTGATGCGGAGGACTCCTTCTTTGTCTACTACTACTCCTTTTGGTAGTTCACTCTCTTTTAGTAAAGCTACCGCTTCCTTCACTTTTTTCTCAAGGACCATTCCTGGGTCCGAGATTAAACCTTGTATCCATTCTGGTTTTAACAGGGTCACTGCTTTGTTGTCGTTTTCGATGCCGATCGTGTGATCTTCTTGTCTAGAGAGAGCGTCGGCTTTTCCCATTGCAGTACCTGGTTTGTTAACCAGACGGAAGTTGAATCTTGTTAAATATTGCTGCCAACGTGCTTGTTGGCGCGTGAGATCCTGTGATTTCATGAAATATTGGAGATTCGCATGATCAGTCCAGATCTCGAATTGGTGTCTAGCTCCTTCGAGGTAGTGTCGCCAGACTTCTAAACCTTGTATTATTGCCAACATTTCTTTGTTGGCTATGGGATAGTTCCTTTGAGTGCTATCCATTGCGTGTGAGAAGAATCCCACGGGGTGCCAGCATCTTTCTTTTTCTATATGGGAAATCAAGCCTGCATTTTCCGTGCAGCGTGCTACTTCTTGAGCCATCCCATCGGTCTTTGTAACTATGTTCCGGTCAGCGCTAGGCGCTATATCAAGGGAACGAGTCGGTAATCGTACTACAGGAATTGTCCTATTTAGAGAGTCATCCTCAGGCGACGCTCCAATACATGCTAAATAATTGTATTTATTGTAACTAGAGTCCTTTTTAGGGTTCTTTGGCACACAAACACCCGGTAGGTTTATGCGCCATATTCTTTTCCCTGGCTCTTCATTTCTACGTCGTATTCGTCACGAAAGAATGCCCTCATTTGTTGATAGGTGTCGCTCTTGGGGTCAGGAAGTCCGAGCCCAGCAGTATTCCGAGAAGAAGAAGAACCGGCTGGTGATTGCTCTCCACCAGCGGGAGTCTCCGTGCTCGTTGAACGGACCTGTTTAAAGTCCGGACACCTTCGAGCGTGTCCTCCTCCAAGGAAATGACATTTCCTGCATTCCTTTTTGGGGCTGCGGCATTGCTTAGCTTGGTGGCCTTCCTTGCCACAATTGAAACACCCACGTTGCAGTGCTCCAATGTCCATGGGCTTGCCACGGCCTCCGTAAGTGTGGCTGCCAGAGCCGGACGCCTTTTGAACAAATTGTTCCCTTCGGATGTCAAACCGGAGCTCGTACTGCTCCAGGGTGGTTCCTACTTCTTTGATGACTGTCATGTAGTCATCAGGGTTGTCTTTGCGCTTTCCTTGTTCGAAGATGATGCGCATTATCTCCTTTCGGACGTTCTTTTCCAAGAGCCTACAGGCCTCAGAGTGAGAAGGTTCAGCTCGGAGATAGAGCTGTTCCCAGTCCGTTAGGTAGCGGTGGATCCGCTCCGAATTTCCTTGTGTGCACTTCTCAAGGAGGCGCATTGCCATGTCCTTGTCAAGGGAGGACCTAAATCGACTTTCAACCTCGACTTTGAAAGCTTCGTAGTTGGCGGGGCCCCACAAGCCATCCGACAACCGTTGCAGTTTGATGCGAGCCCAGGCTCCAGCACCATTTTTATCGCCTTCCTTGGGACCAATTCTCATGAGGACAGCGATTATCCTCTCAGAGTCTTGTGTGAACGTTTCCTGGTTAAGTCCCAGGTAAGTCTTCATTTTTATCCACCAAGTTTCGAACTCGGTGGGGACACCAGAGAAGCAACCCGGGTCAGGGACCACTTCGACCTTTTTGGAGAGATTTTAAACTCTGTGTTTTGTGCGTTTGGCCGATTAAGTTCGGCCAGGACTGCGATTCTTGCTGCCGCCGCAGCTTCGGTTTCGGCCACTCTGGCCCTTGCTAAGGCATCATTTGCCCGTTCGTTTGCTTGTGCTAGCTGCGCCTGAAGGGCAACCAGCATTTGGTTCATATTGGCCATCATGGCCGCCATGTCTTGGGTAGGAGGGTCGACGTTCATTTCGGGAATGGTGACGGGGGCGTGGATGGGTGAGGGTGGTGGGGAGACGCAAAGGAATCTTTCTTCTTCGCTGAGATCGTCGGAGAGCAGTGTTCCTTGTCTTTGGTGGAACGACAGCTTGGTGTGGGTAGAGAAGGTCTAAGTCGATCTCAGACCAGTGGGGGATGGGAGCAGGTAGAACTTGTTTGAACTCGGCTACTGCGGTGTAGGATGCAGTAGGCTCAGAGTCCCAAAAGATGTCGTGGACTTTGATGTATTCACCGTCAAAGAAGGAGTCGGGGATGGTGGATTCGGCCCAGTAAGCCGGTAAGTTTTCAAAGTAAGGGCCGTCGAACGTAACGACCTTGATGCTCATATAATTTTTTCCTCGTGTGGCAGGCTTCCTAACCTGTGTCTTCTTCGTTTGGGTAGTCTGGTCAATAGCCACCAGATCTATCCCTCGCTTACGCAAAGCTACCTGTACGTAGGTATTACGATGTACGCTCTCGCAGTACACAAGCGACGATCCGTTTATTGTCCAGGATCTATGCAGACAGTGGCCCTAGTGCGCTATGGGCTCAGCGACGTTATCCTTATTTGTAAACGGCGGACGACCGTGTAACAACGTTAACCAGTAACGTTATACTGCACAGACTACGACTGTGACGTTGCTCGGGGAGACTTTGCTTGCATTGCTCATACTCGCGGCTTTCTTCGTTTGATGCGTAGGGGTTGTCCTCAAGGACCTTCGTAGAGAAGTGAACTTTCGGATCTAACACTGCGCCTAGAGGGGTTGCCTCTATTAAAGCGTCGGGTGATAGTCGTGGGTCTCGACTTCAAGAAGGGCGCGTAGTCACCACTCGCATTATCCCTCGCGTCCGGGTATGATCACAGCAGATAAAGGTAAAGAGTTTTGTCGGGTGCGGGTGTGTAAAGAAAGTCAAGTTCTTCTGTTGTCGACCCTAATCCAATACTGGACACAGGCGCACACAGTCGATACTGACTAAGAGACAAGAGGAGTTGAGGGGAAAATCAACGAGAACTTGACTGAAGTTCTACGTTGAGATGCATTGGTTTATATACTGTACAAGTGCTGTGCTACTGGTCCGTGCGTGTGTGGCTATACAAGTCTGCCCTAAGGTATGACATCATGGAATGTTCTGGAATGATTACCTAAGAATGTCACGTGACCGTGAGAACCAAAGTGGTCCATGACTTGAAATATGCTAAGTCCGTGTCTGACTCCATTCAGCGCTAAGCGCTATATCACAAGAGATCAGATCAGATAAGATAAGATAAGATTAGATAAGCATAAAATTGACAATAGGTAAGTCCTTTTGTTCGTGTTACATTTATGACTCGTTGTATCAAGTTGTATCACGTCCTAATGACTTGAATTACTTTATTAAGTACTTTATTCACATATTTAGTTGTCTTCATGCCTTCAACAGGTATTGTGATGCATCTACCTTGTTTTAGTCTAGGGTATGCCCAGACTATAAAAGACTGTACTTAGGCAGTTGAAATTCATCTTTTTCGTCCTTCCATCTTAAGAGCTTCCACACAAGTCCTCATCATCCTTATCATTTTCTGCTTCGCATTCTTTGCATTACACTGCACATTCTGCGGATCCACTGTCGACTTTCAGCAGGACACTCCAGAAAGTCTCAGGTTCATCATAAAGGCTCTTCCCTGGTCAAAAGGTCTTGGCCAGTTGTCTCTCTTTTCTTTCCTCTTGCATATCCCTTTAAGGGCAAACATATCACTCCCTTCTTACCACCCACAGCAGCTATCCAAGGTTTTGTGACTCATATTCCTGAGATCCAGAGCCTTGTACCTCTCTTCAGTGTGCTTGACCTTTTGTTATGCTTGATTCAGGTAGAGGCAATCATAGACCTGGTCAGTTCAAGGTTTTGTCTAGGACAAAAGTTCATCATAGATTATTTCAAGGGTTCAAGGGTTCTTCCAATGGTAAGACAATTGTTGGTAGTTTCAAGGGTTTCAAGGAAGCATCCAGTCAAAGTAGGACAAGGATTTCAAGGAGGTCAAGGGATTCAAGGGATTGAGAGACAATGTACAAGATATGATGCTATTCCAGGTAGGTCAAGCATAAGGTACATCATTGGTACAGTATCATAGGGCTTATATCGGAAAAGGAAGTTACTAAGCAATAGAATGCGAAGGAACTTCAACAAACATTTAGTAATACACAGCAAAAATAGATTAAAGGGAAAACAATGATGTCAAATGAGCTGTACAGCATGACATGTGTCTGATGGAAACACATAGGAGGATAAGCAGTATGACAAAGGAAAAACTCAAGCTTTTGCTTGCATTTGCCTGCACTTCAATTGTTCATACTATGGCTACATATCCACAAACTTGGACTCTCAAGTGGGCCAGCACCAATGACTTTTGAACATGTCCACTCCAAATTAATACTCCATTTGGCATTTTCTTCCTCCTCATTAGCTATGATGGCATCATGACATACCTGTGGTGGGTCCTCTCCAGACTCAAGTGCACTTTTTGTTGGTTATTTGAGGCCTTCTGCCTGGATCATTACTGCCCTGGTTGTGCCTTGTGGCAAAACATTGCTGTTATCGGATATGGATGCTGGCTAGTACTAGTTATGCAAGCCAACTTCATGGTACGGTTGACATTTATTCAATGCTGATTGGACTTGGGTGAGCCATGGGGCTCAGGCTGGCATATTTGATAGTCAACATGTGCAATATATGGGATCATCTCTCCTCATGTTTTTGCTAGACATTTGTCATTATTTTGTTAGAATGGTAGGAACGGACGTAACTCCGGTGAAGTCCAGAGGAGTAGGAGTCTTTGATGGGACTTGCTTCAGCTTATGTGCTGCACCCTTACTGAACCTGGAGGTCCCAGATTTGTTGGAAGATCAAAGGTCAGAGGTCAGAGGTCAGAGGTCACAAAAACCATCAGAGGTTCAAGTGTAATGAAAGGGGGAGACAAGGATAGAGATTAGACAAAGATCAGGAGGTCGGAGTAAGGAGAGGAATGTAGTTTGATTCGATTTGATATTTGACTGAAATTACAACTACAGTACAGAGGAGTTTATATAAGGTGGGTGGAAGTGTTTCAGGATAATAAACAGAGAATGGAAATGTAAGTAGGGTGACAGATGGAGATGGAAATGTAAGTAGGGTGACAAATGGAGACAGGAGATGTAAGTAGGGTGACAGATGGAGACAAGGAACAAATGACAGAAGTAAAATGGAGTGTGACAAGGGAAGAATATAAAAGTATGAAAGGAAGCCCAGAGAACGGAGATACCCAAGTGTGCAAGAATGTGCTGGAGTTGTCACAGAACAACCAGAGTTGTGTCATAGTGACCAGAGTTGAACTTGAAGAAAACTGGGATATAACACATTTTCTCTTTAACAACTTCACATTTTATCCAGAACTACCTGGAACCACATGGAACCACATTTTATACTAGTTTTTCCGACTATCTAAGCTTTGAAACCACAACAGACTATATTCCTCTCCTTGGCATTGCCTTTCTGATGCAATGCCTCATTGTTATGCTCAACTTGGATTGAGGTGAACGTAGACCTGGTCGGTTCAAAGGTTCTGTCTAGGATGGACATTCATCATAGATGGTTCAAGGGTTCAAGGGTTCTTCCGATGACAAGACGTTCGTTGGTGGTTTCAAGGGGTTCAAGGGAGCATCCACTCAGAGTAGGACGAAGACTTCAAGGAAGACAAGGGATCTGAAGGATCAGAGATGATGTACAAGAGATGATGCTATTCCAGGTAGGTCAAGTGTGAGGTACATCATTGGTATCATAGGGTTTATATAGGGAAGGGAAAGAAGGAATTACTAAGCAATAGAATGCGAAGGAATTCCTAGGAATGTTTAGTAATACACAGCAAGTAAGACGGAAGGGGAAACGATGATGTCAAGCAGGCTGTACAGCAAGACATGTGTCCGATAGGAATGCATGGAAAGGTAATCAAGATGACAAGGCATCCGATAGGAGCGCATGGAAAAGTAATCAAGATGACAAGGCATCCGATAGGAACGCATGGAAAGGTAAGCAAGGTGACGAGAGAGAAAAATGAATAGGGGTGAATCATAATATTACCCCTGGAGTACATTCGAAGCTACGAAGAGAATAATAAAGAAAAGAATTAAAAGTCATAGTCCACACCCGGTGAACCAGTGATGTTGGCGACAGCAGTGTCGTCCCACACATCATTGCCTTGATCTTCGTCGGCATAGAAATCATCGATGAAAGGGGATTGGGAACGTTGATGGGATTGGACAAGAGGATAATCCAAATACCGTCTGCTACATCTCCAAGTACAACGATGGAGACAAGGGGCAGAGGAATTTGCAGAGATCATACGCGGGACATAGAAGTGTGGGGGGGAATAGGGATAGGGTTGGTAGAGGAAGTGCTGGCAGAAGAGATGTATTGTTGTGGGGAGCGATGGCGCCAAGGACAATAGGAGGCAACATATCCGGGTCGGATAAGGCGGTAATGGCGACAATGATAATCAGGACAGTTGGCCATGAAGTGACCTTCTCATTGGCAGTGGAAGCACCGATTGGCCATGTGGCGAAGGTAGTGAAACCAGGCGGAAGGAGACAGGAAGCCACAGCGATAACTGTTTGTTCTGCCCATTGTTCATCAATGGAGAATTCAGCGGATGATGAGGAGGGTGTAGACAGAACAGGAGAGGAGGGAGGAAAGACAGGGATAGGATTGGCGATTTGCCAAGCCATCAAGTTGAGGGCAGCAGCGGTGGGGACTTCCTGGGTGCGAAAGGCGGAAAGGGGAAGATCAACAGATTGGACTGGTTCAGTTGTCGGGGAAGGAAGGGTATCGGCGACGGTAGGGCCCCAGGAGTCGGTACTCCAGGGTTCAAGGGGTGTGGGTGACAAAGGACGAGAAGAAAGTCTATCAGACAAAGGTATAATAATGGAAGAAACAGAAACGGAGGGAGTTGGGGTAATAGAACGTGGAGAATAGATAAGAGGCATGATGAATCACGATTCATAGTGCCAAGGACAGTTGTTGTATTTTCTGATGCAAAAGTATTGATGTTCAAGTGGGTGGAACAGTGGAAGGTTGTGGCGAAAGAGAAAGAAGAATTTGTGGAAGGGGTGTCCGGGTTGGAATTCGAAGTATTGTTTATGAAGCATTCTTCAAGAAGGTGGAAGGGTGAGGGTTTTTATAATCAAGGAGAGCGGACTTTGCATGTTTCAAGTCGCAATCAGGGACCCATGAATCATCTTCGGCTGTGTATCCTTTCCATCGGATCAGGAAGGACCGATGGGACGGAGTTTCTTTGTGGTGTAGAATCTTCTCGATTTTGTATTCTTCTTCTCCAGCGATAAGGTCAGGTGGTGGTGCAGGGAAGTTCAGGCCGTGTACGTCGTTTTCGTGATAGGGTGATAAGAGAGAGGTGTGGAATACTGGGTGGATTTTCCATGTTTGGGGTAGGCGGAGTTGGTAAGTGATCGGGGATAGAACCTTGACAATGGTAAAAGGTCCTTCTCGCTTCAGTGCAAACTTCGGGTTGGTGATAGATTGCTTGAGGTTTCATGCCTCGAGCCAAACTTTATCTCCTTTTTGGAAGGGAGAGAATGTTTTCCTGGTTCGAGAAGCCATGACTTGCCTTGCTAGCTCATGGGTGGCAAGGGCTTCATTGCAGGCGGCAGTAAGGGTTTTCAATCGTTCTTCGACAGCGGGAAGGGTGGTTTCTGGGAGGACAGTGGGTAATGCACAGGGTTCATATCCCATCATGAGATAGAATGGGGATTGGTTGGTGTTACAATTCACCCCTATTCATTTTTCCCCTTGTCATCTTGCTTACTTTCCTACACGTTCTCATCGGACGCCTTGTCATCTTGCTTACCTTTCTATGCGTTCCTATCGGACACGTGTCTTGCTGTACAGCCCGCTTGACATCATCGTTTCCTCTTCCATCTTACTTGCTGTGTATTACTAAACATTCCTAGGAATTCCTTCGCATTCTATTGCTTAGTAATTCCTTCTTTTCTTTCCCTATATAAACCCTACGATATCAACGATGTACCTCACGCTTGACCTACCTGGAATAGCATCACTGTTGTACATCGTCTCCGATCCTTTGGATCCCTTGTCTCCCTCGTAGTCTTCGTCTTACTTTGAGTAGACGCTCCCTCGAACCCTTGAACCACCGACGACAGTGTTGTCATCGGAAGAACCCCCTTGAACCCTTGAACCATCTACGACGAATGTTCGTCGTAGACAGAACCTTTGAACTGATCA
Source organism: Aureoboletus auriporus (assembly GCA_038089615.1). NCBI lineage: Eukaryota > Fungi > Basidiomycota > Agaricomycetes > Boletales > Boletaceae > Aureoboletus > Aureoboletus auriporus. Next base: position 9,656 of record JBBPLF010000764.1, read on the forward strand.
GGTCTATGTTCACCTCTACCTGAGTTGAGCGTAACAAAAGGTCAAGCATGCTCTAAACAGGCTACCATCGTCATAAGCCTTTTATCACCATTTCCCACCACCGTCCCTTGACCGACCCTCGTTGGGGTCACCACCGAACTCCAGCTCAAGAACCCGCTTCTGAGCCTGAACTTGATCCTTCCCTCACTGACCTTGAGGAGGAACTCGACCTTGACACCACCCTTCTCACTGAAGAAGAATGAAGGGAAGACCTCAACTTAGCTCACACTTTGTCTGCCATCTTGAACATCCCACGTGTACCCACTCCCCCGTCACCAACTCCAGTCGCCCCTCGTACCAACCTCTTCACAATACCGCTGTCCTTGTCACCAGTAACCCCAACCATGTCCAACACCACTCCCACCACGAAACACACCGAACTCCGTATCGGAACTCCCGAGTCCTTCAGTGGAAACCCATCGAAAGCCATGATCTGGCTTGACACTGTTGTCTTCTACCTCATGGTCAACAACAAAGTATACGACTCCAAAGCCAAACGTGTTGCCTTCGCCCTATCCTATATGACGAAAGGAACTGCCGTTACTTGGGTAGCCACCTACCGCCAGAAAGCATTGAACGCAACACCACCGGACTTAGGAACCTTCGCTGACTTTCGAAGCACGTTTAAAACCGCGTTTGAAAGAAAGGACACTGCCGAAAGAGCCATTGTCTGGCTTACCACCTACCGCATGCCTGAAAATGGTAACCTCTCTGAATACATTGCCAACTTCCAGAACAACGTTATCATCTCCGGAATCACCGAAGACAGCATCCTGCGAACATTCTTCGGGGCTGGACTTCCTATCTCCATGTCCGAAAAGATCAGCGAATCCAGCAAAGACACCAAGACCATTGACGACTGGTACAAACGGGCTCAAGAAATCCAAACCAGGTGAGACATCGCTAAGGCTTTCGCCCAACAACACCATAGCAAAGTCACCACCCAGGCTTATACTCCCTTGACTCCCAAAACTCAGACTAAAACTCGTGACCCCGATGCCATGGATGTCGACACAGTTTGCGTCTCTAAGCTTACCTCCGAAGAACCCAAACGCTGCCGTGACAAAGGACTTTGCTTCCGCTGCAGGAAACCCGGACACATGGGAGGGGAATGCCCTAATTTTGCCAAAAGAGAACCCACTGTCAAAACCACTGCCAAAGAAGACGAGATCCCTAATCTCATGGACATTGACGACGACGAAGAAACTGTTCGAAGGGTAGCTTTCACCCCTTCAGATTTTTGAAGAGGGGAACTCGATCAACGCAAGTCTCCCCTACCCTTAGATGCGATGCTGTACACGTACAATCTTTGACCAAATCTATGCAAATTCCTGTTCAAATTGTCGTCCCATCACATACCCTGCAAACCATCGAAACCCGTGCCTTAGTCGATAGCAGAGCTGACATCTCTTGCATCGATCGACAATTCGTGCAAAAACACGGATTGCCCACTACCAAACTCGCGAAACCCATCCGCGTACGAAACACCGATTCCTCTTATAACAATAACGGAGAAATTCAGTACACCTGTGATCTCTTCCTTGTCATCGAAGGTATCACCCAACGAACCACCTTCCACATCATGTCCTGTGGACGCGACAATATCATACTTGGACTCCCCTGGCTCAAAAAGACCAATCCGACGGTCGATTGGGCAAACCGTACCCTATCCCTCGACGAATCCCTTGATGAATCCAAAGACCTTTTCCAATCCCACATGAAAGACACCGAGCGACACGACGCCTTCTATAAGAAGGCACCCTTTCTCCCGCCGAAACATGTCCACGTTAATACTGCTACAGAAGACCACCTCTTCTCGTATCTCAATCAAGAAACTGAATCCCAGTACATCCGTTGTGCTCTCGACAACAGAGTCCTCCACCGCATCATTCGATGTGGATCCCATTTCATTCCCAAAGGATCACCGGTCATCGCCAAACTCACCACTGCCACCGAACTTGCCGTGACCGCTGAAAAGAACAAACTGAAAGCCGTTCTACCCCCTGAATACCAGAACTTTGCTTCCGTCTTCTCTAAAGAAGCCACTGACCATGTACCCCCCTCTCGTCCCTATGACCACGAAATCAACACCAAGGAAACTTTCATCCCAAAGATCGGGAAGGTCTACCCTCTCTCTCCCGAGGAATGAAAAGCAACTGAGTCTTTCCTCGACGAACACCTCGCATCTGGGAAAATTCGCCCGTCCAACTCTCCTCAAGCCTCACCTTTCTTTTTCGTTAAAAAGAAAGATGGAGGTCTCCGCCCTTGCCAAGATTACCGATATCTCAATGAACATACCATCCGTGACGCATACCCCCTCCCGCTTATCTCCGACCTCATCGACAAACTCCAGGGTGCCAAAGTCTTCACCAAGTTCGATGTTCGGTGGGGGTATAACAATGTTCATATCAAAGGTGGACACCAATGGAAAGCCGGTTTCGTCACCCACAAAGGACTCTTCGAACCCACCGTCATGTTCTTCAGTCTCAACAACTCCCCTGCCACTTTCCAACGTTTCATGAATGATTCCTTCAGAGACATGATATCTGAAGGGTGGCTCATCATCTATATGGACGACCTTCTCATCTTTTCCCCTGACGACAACACACACACTGAACGCACTCAACGAGTTCTTCAACGAATGAAGGAACTCGACCTCCACCTGAAACTGGAGAAATGCACCTTCGCTGCCACCGAAGTTGAATACCTCGGTATGATCATCAAACCTGGACAACTCGCTATGGACCCTGTCAAACTCAATGGCATTGCCAAATGGCCCACACCCACCAAAGTTAAAGAAGTTCGTTCCTTCCTGGGCTTCGCCAACTTCTATCGTCGCTTCATCCCCAATTACTCCTCTGTCACAAGACCTCTTATCGATCTCACCAAGAAAGATCTCACTTGGAATTGGACCCCCTCCTGTCAACAGAGCTTCGACAAACTCAAAGAGCTCTTCCTGTCCAAACCCGTCCTCCATCTCCCAGACTTCTCAGCTCCGTTTGCCATTGCCACTGATGCCTCCAAATTCACCTCCGGAGCCATCCTCCTTCAAATAGACTCCAACGGCGACTGGCACCCTTGTTCTTATTTATCCCAATCATTCTCCTCAGCCGAATGCAACTATGACATCTATGACCGGGAACTTCTCACCATCATTCGTGCCTTGAAATCCTGGCGACATTACCTCCATGGATCCCCTTTCCCAGTCCAGGTTTTTACTGACCACAAAAACCTGACTTATTTCCGTCAACCTCAAACCTTTAACTGTCGCCAAGCCCGATGGCTTCTCGACCTTGCCGACTTCGACCTCAAAATGATCCACGTCCTTGGTAAACTCCTCGTGGGCCCTGATGCCCTCTCTCGTCGCCCGGACCTCCTCCCTGACTCCCTGACTGAAAACAATGACATGACCCTCCTACCCCCTTCTCTCTTCGTCAACCTCATTGATACCTCCCTCTCTGATCACATCAAATCCGCTTCTACCTCTGATCCCCTTGTCCTCCAAGCCCTCCAGTCCTTGGCAGGTGATATTCCCCCTGCCTTTCGCTCTCGCCTCTCCAATTGGCAATCCCTTGACAGTATCCTCACCTACAAGGGTTGTGTCTATGTTCCCCCCGACGACTCCCTCCGTAGCTCTGTCCTCCTCCGTTGTCATGACCACGAATCCGCCGGCCACCCCGGTTTCCTCAAAACCCGCCAATTCGTCTCCACCAAATTTTGGTGGCCCAACCTAGCCACCTTCGTCCGCACCTACGTTGAGGGTTGCGCCACCTGTCAAAAAAACAAAACTAACACACACCCCACTCGTCCCCCTCTCCTTCCCATTCTGTCCTCCGCCTCCCGTCCCTTCCAACAGATCTCCTGCGATCTGATTGTTGACCTTCCTCCCTCCGCTGGCTTCAATTGTCTCTTGGTCGTGGTTGACCATGGGCTTACTAAGGGGGTAATTCTTTGCCCCACGAAGACAACCATCACTGCCGAGGGCATCGCTGCCCTCTTTTTCCACAAAGTCTACAAACGATTCGGCCTATATGACAAAATCATCTCTGACTGTGGTCCCCAATTCGCTTCATCCTTCACAAAAGAACTCAGAAAACTCCTTGGCTACAACCTGTCCTTGTCCACCGCCTACCACCCGCAATCCGACGGAGAAACAGAGTGTGTGAATCAAGAAATTGAAACATACCTCCGCATTTTCTGCAGAAATAACCCCACCTCATGGTCCGACTCTATTTCCCACACCGAATTCGCCCACAATCACCGCCCTCATTCCATCACCAATCAATCTCCGTTTTATCTCATGATGGGATATGAACCTCGTGCCCTACCCACCGTCCTTCCTGAAACCACTCTCCCCGCTGTCGAAGATCGACTGAAAACCCTCACTGCCGCTCGCAACGAAGCTCTCGCCGCCCACGAACTAGCACGACAAGTCATGGCCTCTCGCACCAGGAAAACATTCTCTCCCTTCCAAAAAGGAGATAAAGTTTGGCTACAAGTACGGAACCTCAAACAATCTATCACCAATCCAAAGTTCGCACCGAAGCGAGAAGGACCTTTTACCATTGTCAAGGTTCTTTCCCCGATCACTTATCAACTCCGCCTATCCCAAACATGGAAAATCCATCCCGTGTTCCATGCCTCCCTCTTATCGCCCTATTGCGAAAACAATGTACACAGCCCGAACTTCCCCGCACCACCACCTGACCTTATCGCTGGAGAAGAAGAATACAAAATCGAGAAAATTCTACGCCACAGAGGAACTCCATCCCGTCAGTCCTTCCTGATCCAATGGAAAGGATACACAGCCAAAGATGACTCATGGGTTCCTGAGCGCGACTTGAAACATGCAAAGTCCGCTCTCCTTGATTATAAAAACCCTCACCCTTCTGCCTTCCAGAAAAATGCTCCGTAAAAGAAACTTCGAATTCCAACCCGGGCTCCCTTTCTACAAATTCTTCTTCCTTTTTCACAACGACCTCCCACCGTCTCACCCCCTCGAACATCAATACTTCTGCAACAGATGATACGACAACTGCCCTTGGCATTACGAATCGTAACTCATCATGCCTCTTACCTACTCCCTTTGCTCTTCTACCCCAGTTCCCTCCGTTTCCGTTTCTTCCATTACTATACCTTTATCTGATAGACTTTCTTCTCGTCTTTCGTCTTCTGCACCCCTTGAATCCTGGGGCACTGACTCCTGGGGCCCCACTACCATCGACACCCCCACCGCCCCAACCACCAAACCAGTTCAATCCGTCGATCTTCCCCTCTCTGCCTTCCGTACCCAAGACGTCCCCACCGCCGCCACCCTTGATCTACTGGCCAGACAAATTACCAATCCCCGAATGACCATCTATTTCGGAAGTCATTTTGATATGGAATCCCCATTATGGAACCTCCACCGCGCCTTCCTACAAAACCAACGTCTTGCTAACCTTCTCACTCTCGCGTCATCTAACGAGAGTATCGCCTCTCGCATCAGCATTCATCAACAAATTCAAACCCAAACCGAAGGAAATCTTCTTTCCACTCTTTACCAACTCCAAATGCCACTTGCAGTCTCCGAAATCGATCGTTACCATCGCCAATTGGGAGAAGTACAGGCCCATCTGGAACAACGGACTGGAACTCCCGCTCCTTCCTTTCCTCCTTCCCCTCCAATTCCGTCTACGCCTTCCGCGTCATCTGCCGACTTTACTGTTGAAGAGCAACAGGCCGAACGCCTCACCATTGCTGTCGTCCACCGTCTTCTTCCCCACAATTCGCAACATTCGCCGCATGGCGAGAAGCTGACGGTCGCCGACCCCCTTCTAATCCCACCGACTGCTGTTTCCATTGTCAACGAGAGGGTCATTTCATGGCCAATTGTCCCAACTATCGCTGTCGCCACTGCCGCATCATCAGACCAGGTCATGTTGCTTCTCGATGCCCTTGGCGTCGTCGTTCCCCACCAACTTCTACCTCCCCCACTACCAGCACTTCTTCTACCAACCCTCTCCCGGTCCCTCCTCCTCATTTCTACGTCCCTCGAATGATTTCAGTGAATTCTTCTGCCCCTCGTCGCCATCGTTGTACCTGGTGGTGTACTCGACAATACTCTGACTGCCCCCTTGTCCGATCTCGTCACCGCTCCGAATCCCCTTCCATCGATAACTCCTTTGCCGACGAAGATCACAGTGATGACATATGGGACAACACCGCTGTCGCCAACGTTACCAGCTCATCGGGTGCGGACTATGACTTTTAATTCCTTTCTTATTTTTCTCTTCGCAGCTTCGAATGTACTCCAGGGGTAATGTTACAATTCACCCCTATTCATTTTTCCCCTTGTCATCTTGCTTACTTTCCTAAACGTTCTCATCAGACGCCTTGTCATCTTGCTTACCTTTCTATGCGTTCCTATTGGACACGTGTCTTGCTGTACAGCCCGCTTGACATCATCCTCTTCCGTCTTACTTGCTGTGTATTACTAAACATTCCTAGGAATTCCTTCTTTTCTTTCCCTATATAAACCCTACGATATCAACGATGTACCTCACGCTTGACCTACCTGGAATAGCATCACTGTTGTACATCGTCTCCGATCCTTTGGATCCCTTGTCTCCCTCGTA
>JBBPLF010000765.1:0-16286 GCA_038089615.1 Aureoboletus auriporus
CTCTCGTTGTCGATGACGAAATGAGTTCCATGAAGAGTGGGAGTTCCTCGAATACCTCTGCTAGCTGTGCTCTGTCACGCAGCCGACCAGTGTCGGTATCGATGAGGACCCGTGGCATGCGGGAGAGGGTTGTTTTGACTATCCTTCGAATGGTAGGTCTGGGATCAGAATACCGATCACGGCGTTCTGTTGATATCAATCAGCATGTGGTAGCTTGTGTGACGTAGACAAAATGACTCACCACGAATACTAGGGTCAGGGGAATGATTGAGTCTCGACAACATTGCATCGAACGCTTCAACGGCCGCCGAATAATGTCTTGCGCCGTGCAATGCTGCATGCCGTAACTCATAACCTCGATGAGATGACGGGTCAAGTTTGATGACCTGTGTGCTGAGTTAATCTCATCGTATCTGCAACTGAGGCAAAAGAAATAATACCTCGTCTGCATCCTCGAGTGCGTCCTCCCATGAATTCATCTTCACCCTCGCCTTGCTTCGTTTGATTAGTGTGTCTGCGCGGTCCACTGGATCAAACTCAAGCGATAATATAGTCGACAAGTGTGCGATGGCTTGATTGTAGTTCCGAGAACCCATCGCGAAGTCAGCGAAATTGGCCAATTTATTCATGCAGCGCCGCTGGAAACCTATATCGGATACTGAGAAGATCAGTGTGTATCACTGCACGACCACTCACTGATCTCCCATTGCGCTCGTTCGTGATCGATACTCGCCTTCACTCCAAGCGAGCCGTGCATTTGTCGAAAGCAATCGAGTGCCTCCGCGATGCGACCATCCCCTTCGAGAACGTCGCAGATTACTCGGTAAGTGAAAAACCTGGGGATTTTGAACTGAGGAGGCAAGTATATGAACATCCAGAATTAGTTAAGTCATGTTAAAGCATACCTTGGTTGACACATCCAACGCGTCCTTTGGCGAGCCACAGAGTAGCATGGTGCTCGCCCACCTGATTAATAGTGCACTTGGAGTCGAAGGACCAAGGGACAGTGCAGTAGAGTAGGCTGCGAGCGCTTTGTCCTTGTTTCTGTTCTGCGATGCCTCGTCCCCCATTCTCTCCAGCTCGCTGATACATTTCCTCGTAATCACTAATTGCAGGAATTGAGCCATGTTCTGTGATCTATATTTACGAAACTCACCAGAAAGCCAGTCCATGATCACCATGTCAGCTTTGATGTCATCGCTTGCAGTCCCCGTGATCTCGAGAAGAATCCGCGCAGCATCCATGATATGACCACCTGCATACAGGGTCTCGCATTGACGTACTTGTCTGTAAGCATCAAGGAGGCCATCGGATTTCCGGAGTTCTTGGATTGAACGCTCGCGAAGTGATCTGATTTTCTCTCTGAGCCTATGTGGTTCGGCCATCTTGAGCCAGCTCTCGGATATCTGTTGTCAACAGTATGGTGGGTGATCATCTCACCCATCAAACATTTTATACGGAAGTACACTTACACAGTAGGGAGAGGGAAGGATGTCCTGGAGGTTCCGCAAGATGATTTTTGAGTCTCCACCAATCACAAGTTCGCAGTTTGCCGAGAGCGCCATGCATCTAACACGTTCTGGATAGTAAATGACGGACCCGATTTGCTTGTGGGTAGTAGTGTCCCAGAATGAGACCGATGAGTGGTCAGAAGCTGCAATGAATGAGCCGTCGCTTGCCAGGGAGATGCACCGAGGGTCTGTGTTGCTGTGGATGCGCCATGTCAAGAGCGTGGTTTGGGTGTACGGATCGAGCAAGTGGATATTGCCGTCGCGAGACAAGGCAAAAAGTTGCTCGCTATCCCTCTTCCAGGCCAAGGGTTGGTTAACACCGGAGCCGACTTGGATTGGAAAGTCGACGAGAAGACGACCATCCCGAGAGTCGTAGATTCGGACAGAGTTACGTTCCCACGTTGCAGTGGCGACGAGACGTGCGTCGGGAGAAAACGTGGCTGCTATGACAGAGTAATCGTGTGTGAGAGGGCCGAGCAACCGCTCGCCCGTCGAGAGCGACCAGAGACAGGCAGTAGAGTCCTGTGATCCAGTCGCGATTTGCGTCGCATCCGATGAGATGTCCACTGCGTTCACCCAATTTTGGTGTCTGTCAATCTCCCTCACTTTTTCGAGGTTCTCTGCATCCCACACCGTCACGTTTTTCTTCGTCCCGCTCACGATCCACTTTCCGTCTTCCGAGACTGCAATGTTGCAAACCCAATCCCCCGCATCGACTGATGCCAGCTTCTTTCCATCTTTCACCCTCCAACGTTGAATCCTCCCGTCTTTGCCACCGCTCACAATGTGCTCTCCATCAGCGAGGAACGCGAGTGCCCAGACATTGTCAGATTTAATTTCAATCAGGTTGTCTTCCTGTTCCTCAACACTTGAGGAGGACTCGTTTCTGTTAGACTCTTCTCATCTCGTTAACACGGAAGTCTGGCTTGCTAAATTTCTCACCTTGGACCATCCCCACTTCTTCCTCCTGACGGTTGCTCAAGGAAGGTCTGCTCTCCCTCAGAGTTGATCCTTGGCTTCTTGTCAGTGTTGTCCTTCTGATTGTCCTGCGTACTCACCATTCTTTTTTAGCCCTTGGCGTAGCTGATGCATGGTAGTAGAACGAAGAACCCCGCGTAGTTATTTATGCCTTGCCACATTGTCGCCCATGCACGTGTCCCTTATCCTTATCGGGCTCAAATAATCGGAGAGCATCATGATCGCACAATCACCACGATGGCTTTTGCGCTTTAGTGAATGAAATGTTGAGTCACGCATTCTAGGACATGATTGCACACCGGATAACCGAGTACTCATGCACCTGGTCCTCAAAACTCAGTACTCGACCTACAACCTCACGCACAAACAATTTGAATAAGGCATGATAGACCCCATCAAGTATAGACGTCAATATACGGCGTCAGAGTCAATGGTATAGTGTGTAGTTATAGTAGGAATCCGACATACTTCAATGGTGAACCGTGAATGCAACCAATGGGATTTGCTCGATTTGTTAACGACCACGACCTCTCGCACAGATTGAAACCCAATGAGCGGGCATAAGGTGAACGACATCAAACTTCACCTTCTGTGTCCCATATAGCGCTATAGATTCTGGATCTGGACAACTTGAAGTCCGTCCGTGGAAAACCTGACTGAATCAACTTCGTTGTCGTGTTTGAAGAGGCCAAGAAGTTGCTCGCCAGTCGAGAGTGACCAGACACAAACAGTCTTGTCGTTCGAACCGCTCGCAATGTTTATCGCAACTGGCGAGATGTCCACGGCGTTCCCCTCTTCCCCAGTGTGTCCTTGGACCACCCTCACTTTTGCGAGGCTCTCCGCATCCCACACTGTCACGTAATTGCTCCCAGTTACGATCCACTTTCCATCTTGCGAGGCTACAATGTTGAGAAGCGAAATCTCTGCATTGATTTATTCCACCCGTTTCCATCGATATCTTTCACCCGCCAAAATTGAATTTTATCACCTTCGTTCCCGCTCACAAAGTAACCCACACCCGTCCTCACCGATTTACCACCAGGGGTGGCAGTCTCCCCCGTCCCATTGCCAAACCATCTTCGGGTCGCCAACAACTTGTATGCCCTTATGCATCCATGCCCCATCATATATCTTCTCTATCCACCACGTAAGCATCGGATGTCTCATGAACCACTTGAAATACACATAATACCTGCCATGCCCGAAATTAGCGCAAAAAATGATGCAAAAAGCTCGTACGTGCCGCCATTCGTAAGCAACGATGACGCGTGGGTTAACCACGATCCGTTCCAAATTAAATAAGCGTCTGAATTCGTATGGCAACAGGAAACATTCTGATGAGAAGCACTCTTGTGGTGCTGATTCACGGAAGCTGATTGGTGGTGTCAATGCAGGGCTCGGACCTCGCAATGATGGATCGTTGGCTGCCGGGTGTGTAGGGGGGAGCTCGAATGGTAATGGACGGTTCGACAGCGTATTATTGGATCGAAGGTGGATAGGAAGGACCGGGTCCGCATTAAAGACGACGATGCCGTTCCAGCATGTGAATACTGGCACAGGGCCCTCGTTCTTCATCGCTTCGTAGTCCATTGGGTCGAAGAAATATGGCCACCTGATAGTGGAGTAAATTTCTATTTCTTTTCCCTCGAATAGGAAAGAAATCACGTACATGCTACTGGGAAGTCTTCCTTGTCTATCACGTACAACCCATAGATCATAAAACCTCCACATAAAGCATTATTGTACCACGCAACAAGGACCTTCCTTGTACTCACCCATAAATACCAAAATCCATTCCGCATGCCATATCATACTCTCCATCCGCCGTGTTAAGGAGTTCGACGATTGCTTCCGGCTCGATATAAATATCATTGGAGAAGATGACCTTGTCATATCCACCCTTCTCCACCAAGGGTTCGAGGGCACGATTTCGCGATGCAGAAAGGAATGGAATACTGTTGAAAGCGTTCATGGGGACCGGTTTTGTGATCGCCGTGTCATCCGTCAATATACGCTTCGACACATTCATTGTATCCAATCTATCATCGAGCTGTTGAAGGAGCGCCGCAGATTGGTCCTCGCTGTAGCTCTCGAGGATGGAAACAAACACATTGTCTTCGCCAAGATAACGAATCACTTTGATGAGGCTATCGGACCAATACGGTATCACGTCTTCATTATTGTGAAACATGGCAGCGATAAATATTTTTTCTACGGCTCGGTGAGCGAACGCGAACAAAATCTCGGTGATGGCGTTACCCTTCTTCGCATATCCCTCCCTCTTGGGATGCTTGTTGGCGTTCTCGATTAGCGGGAGATATCGTTGGTCCCCTGGATGTTGGTAGTGCAGTACGACCGAAAGGCTGACGCACAATATTGCAAGCCAGAAGACGAACCGCAGAGACCAGACAAGCGAGTATCGTTGCTGTTTGAAAGGCGCTGCATCTATTTGGTTATCCTCCAAATCCGAGTCAGCGCCTGACAGCGCCTCCTCGAGAGAGATTGGTTCGCTGCGCGGTAGCATCACATACCCTGGCGACGAACTCGAATATGGGCTGGATCTTCGTCGCCACCACTGATATGCAAACACAAAGGGATAGAAAGAGAGCCGGCAGAGTTGAATGAACGCAAGTGCTGGCACCACGAACAGGCACAAGAATAGAATGCGCCAGCTCAGTGGAAAGGCGGGTTCCCAGACATACCCTACCGCAAAGTACCGATCGCTGAATGTGTAGTCTGCGATGCTGTAGAGGATATAGAAAATCGTCACAGTGAATACGCCAGGATATAGCACGACTTTGAGGAGATAATGGAAGATGGTAGCCGCGACCCTGATCAAGCATGGATGGAGGTGCGGTACAAGGTGCAGTTGGGTTAGGTTGCGTGCAGTCATGATAGATAACATGCTCACTGGCGCGCATTTTATCTCGGCACCAGACTGCGGTGGCGTCGTGTGATTTAGAACAGCCATTAATGATAATGTCCCACCGTAAGCCTTGTCTACGCCAGCAGTTACTCGGGAGAACATATCGAGGTGAGGTAACCTGTCGCACTGGGGATTTCCAAATTCCGAGGTAGCGTAACGTCTCCGAGCCATGGCCGCCAGTGGTCTCGTTTAAACTTGAAACGCGACCCTGACACTTGAAATTTGAAGCCTGAAACTCGAACAAACACCGAGCCCCGGCATGCGCGCATTGACCGGTTGATCAAACCTCCGATCGCCGAGCGACTCCACAAAAGGTGGCTGTGTGTATCGACTCCATTTAGCTTCGAGCCCGCAAACTCGCCACGGGAATGTTGAATCTGTGGTCAGACCCTAGAAGGCCCTTACATCGTGTAGATTCAGTGAAAGTCGAATATTAAAATACAAGACCTTTACGGACATAACTCTGTGGAAGGAAATTCTCCTGCTTGATCCGACCCACTACCTGAGATCTGTAAGGAAGGTATTCTCTACCCGTTCCAACTCCACATTAAACTGAATGTATTTTATTAAGTGCCAACAAGCAATATTTTGTGCATACGTAGCCTCCGTCATTCAATTCACATCAACTGACAAGCAGTAGGAGTATTCACGATTTGGGCCTTGTAGTGCATAGTGCACGGCGCAGAAAATACCCATATTCGCATATCAAGTTTTATTTGATCAGATGAAACCGGAACCTAATATGATTACGATTATCAGCGTCTAGTTAGCACTTGTGCTATACAACCACATGCGATCTGAGATCAATAATTGACATGTCGCACACCAGGGCCTGCACACATGCCTTCCTACGCTACACGCCTCAAAACTCGACTCTCGAAACGAAATAGGATGCGATAAATCCCCACCCAGGGTATTTATAATATATAGGCATAAACGAAGCAAGCCAGGATCAGCAAAGGGTATGATGGAATATAAGCATGTACCGAGTAGCACAAAAACATGCAAAGGGGACGCGAATTATCATAATAGAATCCATGGCACTGAAAGTCAGACTACTGCACATCGATCGTGTTGATATTCTCTATCAGCACGTCCAACGAAGCATCCTTGCGAATCTGAACCATAATCAAGCTGTCTGGTGCAACACGTCTGTATTCGACGCGCGATACCTGCTCGAACAACAGCGCTCCAAACGGCTGCACAAGCCGAGCGACTAACTGGAGTGCTCGTGTCGTCCTGTCAAGTCTAGCTGATCTGCGCCGGTACTCTTGGTCTAGAAGAGGGCGAATCCATGGATGAACGAGGTAGAGATCATCCATCATCGTAAGATCGCTCATCGTCTTGATCTCCACCTCGCCAAACACGGTCGTCGTGGCACGATATACACAGTTCTTTGTCTTCCGATCAGGTCCCGATACATGGAGAACTTTGTTGATATGGAAAAGCATGGCAGGAAGTCGGAGTCGACTGGAAGCAATGGAAGGGGACGGAAGCGCGTTCAGTTGATCATATAGCCTCAACACAGAAGAGAGGTCGGAGATCGATGAATGCAGGTCAGCCACAATCTGATCTACTTCTGTTGTCTCCATGGATGGTGGAAGATGAGGCGGCGCGAGTTCGTTGTACACACTTAAGTCCGTTGGCAGGCAACTGTTGTACCCATTCGTGGCAGAGCCTGTCCAAGCCATAATTGTGACATCACCCGATCCTGTCAGGATGTGTTCCAAAAGTCGGCCCACAGCGCGATTACCCTCCCCATATATACAGTAACTGGGATGGCAACATTGAAAATCCCGAATAACGAATACGCGGCGTCTTTCTTGAGGGTCGCTTGACGTGTTGAAGGGAGGAATAGTTTCTCCCGGACTCTGTCAAAGCCGAGTTGAAGTGAGCCCGACTGCCGTGTGGAACTTTGTAAACCTAGCTCTATCTCCATCTCTGAAATGACGATTTTCGACTCCTTGTGGTTCGATAGGGTCAAACCAAGATAAGGTTTCCAGTCCTGTGTATAGAATAGGACCCTCTTGGCAGCCAGATACTCTTGGTAGGTCCATGCTCGTGTATTCCACACACTGTCTTTAATGCCAAGCTTGTCTGAGTGTGACAAAACATCAAGGAGGTGGACAAGCGTAAGGGCCGAACCGCAATACCAATTGAACATGGCCACGAGTGACTCTTCCAAAACTTTTTTGTTGACTTCATCTACACAGCACGTGTCGCTCCATGCCCACCGGTACCCGAGAGAACGCACGGTCGAGCAGAATGTCTGCAACTTCTTGTTTGGCCGAGACGATTCTAGTTCATAGACCGATATATGTTCTACATCCTGCAAGAGGGGTTCGCCCTTTTCCCACTTGTGCGAGAACATGACGTATTCATAGTACTTTTTAACCTCGGCTTGAATACGAACATCGTCGACTTCTCTCGTTGTCGATGACGAAATGAGTTCCATGAAGAGTGGGAGTTCCTCGAATACCTCTGCTAGCTGTGCTCTGTCACGCAGCCGACCAGTGTCGGTATCGATGAGGACCCGTGGCATGCGGGAGAGCGTCGTATTGACTATCCTTCGAATAGCAGGTCTGGAATCGAAATATCGAGCACGGAGTTCTGTTGATGTCGGTCAACAAGTGGGTAACCCGTCTGATGTAGATAAAAGGACTGACCACGAACACTTCGATCCGAGGAATGATCGAGTTTTGACAACATCGTATCGAACGCTTCAACGGCTTCCGAATAACATTTTGCACCGTGTAATGCTGTATGTCTCTGCTCATAACCTCGATGCGATGATGGTTCGAGTTTGATCACCTGCATGTTCAGTGAAGCCTACTGAACTGCGACACCGAAGCGGAATACATACCTCATCTGCATCCTCAAGTGCTTCATTCCATGAATTCATCATCAGTTTCGCCTTGCTTCGTTTGATAAGGGTATCTGCGCGGTCCGCCTGATTGAGCGACAATATCGTTGACAAGTGTTTGACGCTTTCGCCGTAGTTCTGAGCACCAATTGCAATGTCAGCAAGATGTCCTAACTTTTTTATGCACCGCCGCTGGAAATCTATATCGAATACTGAGAGGGGACGACGCGCACTATTATCGCAAGCGGTTGTTCGTCGTAGACATTGACCAAGATGACCATCATCTGTGCTGTCGTCACTGTAGAACAACACGCTGTCATAAACGAAGGCAAAAAAAAATCTTCGTGTCTCCATTACCAGCCGAGAATCTATACTGTTCGTCTTCCCGTGAGGTTGGAGGCAAGGATCGTATAAAGTTTATAGACTCAAGTGTCGAAGATGCAAGCACATCCATCAGGGGCTGCAGATCTTCTGTTGTCTGTACCTAGAAAAATAAAAGTTTCGGTCAATCGATCCGTTAATCCCGTCAATCGCTTACTGTGGTAAATACTTGAAAATATTCCTCCCGGCTATGTCCGCGTATATTAATGAAAGGGCAGCCAGCACGAAAGAGTGGCAGCGACGCAAGCAGGCGGGAAACACGTCCATTACCATCCTGGGTTGTTTTCAGTGTATTTCATGACATACATGAAGAGGACTCACAGTGAAATGGTGGATGCGTCCAAACATGGAATGAATCCAGGCAGCCATCGCAAATGAAGAGATGTCCTTCTCTTCCAGGCATTTCTGCCAACGTTCCTCAAGAGGCGATAGAAAAAGGGCGGTGAAGCCACTTGCCTGCATCATGCAAACAAACAACTTCATCTCGGACGGCACCTTTGATCGATGCGTAAACTGCACGATTTTCCCAGCCCCCCCCAGCTCGTAGAAACCAGACGCTTGGGGCAGACACCAGGGCGTATTAGAGAAACTCGTCATCCTGCAAACGAATAAATTCATTGTCATTCCTGGATACTTGTGTGAGACATACATTGAACAATCTGACTCTGTTCGACTTCAAAGTCGATTTATGAATCTGACAGATTGTACTCTCATGACCGAGATTATTGGCAGTGTATGTCACAAACACGAGGGACTAGACATCAGTGTAAACAACCACAAACTTACTTTTTGCACATCCTCCAGGATGGCAACAATTTGATGTCGCTCTTGCATTTTTCCTGCCTTGACATGATCGATCGCTCCGGTGTAAAATCCAATTTTCAGGCGTGAGTGTCGTCATGCGCAATGACGGACAGATCCAGCACGTCGCCATGGGTGGAGGGAGGAATTCCCCGGACGCTGCGAAACCAACGACGCAATGAACGTCATATCGCCCGAACTCAGCGTCGGGTGGCTGAATTGTCTAAACAAGCATCCCAGCTTCCCTATTGACTTCCTTGATATCGTCCTTGCCCCCTAGTGGGCCGGGAAAGTGGAGACGGCCCCTACTGCTAGCGTGATCTGAGTTCAAGTAGGTACCGCCTTGAAGCCATGGTGGGATTCGATGGTGAGGATGAGGCGCGGAGGGTAGTCACGCGCCATGCAATGAAGAGTAGAAAAGACCGCCGGTGTGGAGAGAGAAGGGAAACCGGGAGGGTAGTCGCGAGCGGCAGCTGCAGGGAAAGTTTGAGGTCAACCCTCGTCAGCGGTGCCGCATGCGGATAGTCACGGGTCTGCAAACCTCTGCGAGCGTTCAGACGTGCGCCGTGACCACTCGCGGTAGGAGATCTCAGACAGTCTGACCAAGATGACCATCTACAGTGTCTACATCTACGATAGGTACGTCGCTGTAACGAGTCGGCCGAACTTGAAGCCCAGTGAAAAACGGATATTCGGAGGTCGACTGGGATGGTGGGAAATAGCTACCGATCTCGTAGCGTCTACTGAGAGTGTACCGCAAATATACCCAAACGGCACCGCTTGTATGTTTCGCCGGTTATAGGCACTTGATCGACGGCCGGATTCGGGTTAGTCACCATATTTGCCGACTCGCTTCAAGACGGCAGCTACCATGCTGACGTTGCTTGCGAAAGGGGCTTCATAATTAACGGGCTGCGGGACACTCCATCCTGCTCCACACCTGCCAACAGGGCCATTCGATCCGAACATTGGCGACCAACGTGATCACAGTGCACAAGGTATATAATGTTGATGAGTAGTAGCAACACTCATGAAATGTGTCCAGAACCATGGAACCATGGAACCACATCCATGCAGCAAAGGTCATGTGACCACTATACAGTAGTATATATTAAGAATTTAATAGCTGAGTTCAAAGGATAATCTTGACCAGTAATCACTATGTTTGACATTAAGTTCTACTTCAGCACTAAAGGTATTTTCCAGTCCTAGGATTTTCACCCTTCCTCCTTTCAACAGGTTATGAGCCCTGTGTTAACACTGGGCATCGGAACATACCACAGCGAACACTCGAAGTAGTTCAAAGACTTGTTGTGGGCAAAGCAAAGCAATAAGAAGTCTCACTATCCAATGCGCATACTTGGGACTTGTGGATGTGCTAAGTAACAACGTTGGATTGCGTAGAACTAGCTGGGGAATACAGGCAGAAGTGTGCGACTACTTATACTGACTATGTACTGCACAGACTGGTGCACGCAATTAGGAGCTGTGTCTGCTGCGTACTACGTAAGGCTGGGTCTGCAGCATCATGACCATGTGATGATGAATAAGGGAACATGAGGCATTGCATAAGGAGAGCAATGTTGAGGAGAAGGTAGTCCATTACATAAAGAATTGTGGTTCCGAGGGGTTCCGAAGAGTTCCCTGTGGTTCTGTTTGAAGACGAAAGGGTTAGACAAAGAAATGAAGTGTAAACGTGGTTCTGAAGGGTTCTGAAGAGTTCCCTGTGGTTCTGGTTGAAGGTGAAGAGGTGTAGACGTGGTTCCAATGGATTCCGGTTCAGAATCAGAAGAATTAACTGGGAGAAGAAGATAAGTGTCTCGTAAAGACATGAGGAGAGATAATGAGTCCATAGACATAAGGAAAAGATGGGTTGTAAGGGAAAACTGTAACATTACCCCCTTTGTAGCGCTGAAGCACCTGCTCAGTGATCTGGCCCATCGATATCTCCCTCATTGACCTCGTAATGGGTGAAATCAAGGTTCCCATTGAGAAAACTGTCATCTCGGTCGAGCCCGTTGTAAACCGGGCAATTGGCATGAATGTGTCCATACTCATTGCATTCCCCACATTATCAGTGGTGACATTTTGCCTGGACGTGTCCTGGGGCGTGTTTGTGGCACCAGGGGCAAATGTACCTTCCATAGTGGATCCTAACGTGATCCACTTTTCCGCATTGGTGACAGCGAAGGCGTTTTTTTGGGGGTCGTGCTGGGATAGTGGAGGTATCAACATTGATGGGGTTGTGGGAAGTCCCCGCTCCATCCAGGAATACCAATCTGGTCCCATGAAAGGAATGGAGTATTGGGCGAAGGGTATCTTTGAGGGTGTTTAGGATTGCTTGGGGGAGTCTCGGAGGTAGCAGGCTTTCATGGCGAGTGATAGCTCCTCGTTGCATGTCCTCAAGGGCAGAGGTAGGCGAACGGGTGGCCACGGGAGAGTCCTCCAAAAAGCTAGAGGAAGTGGGGGAAGGGAAGTCGATTTTGGGAGACTCGGGAATGGATAATGGTGTTGGAAAGTAGGTTTGTTTGGGGGAGCATGGGGGTGGGATTTGGAGGACAGGAGAGGGGGTCCTTTCCACAGACACTGGTGTGTCGAGGTGGGGGTCAAATGGTATGGCGCATAGGACGTCTCCTACATAGGTCCTATACTCATGGACGCTCATGATGTCGAAAAACGGTTCCACAATGGGTCGGAGCAGGTTCTCGTTGATGCAGTCCACCAGGTGTCCAAATCCTTTCTCGTAGAGAAGGTCAAGGATGAGGGAATGAGCTTCATCGACTTTAGTTTGCATAGTAGCCACAAACTGTTCTGGGGAGTCATGGGGAACGAGTTGGTGGGCGGTGAGGCGAATGATTTGGTAAGTTTGGAAGAGGGTGCACAAATCTTTGGTTTTTCTGTCGTAGTTATAGTGCAGGTCTAGTTCCATGCACATGGAGTGTTGAGAATCTTGGTATTCACATTTAATATTCCATATTACATAACCAAGATTCTAGGCCTGTCACATGACAAGTCACCTGATTGTATGACATATTTACTTGTGTACATAATCAGAGACTAGACCTGCTGACATATTCGCTTATGTACAGGGTCTAGACCACTTAGTCATCACACGTGACTTTGAGGCCTTTATGCTATTCATTATTGCATCATATTGCTTTAGATGGATGATGTAATAGACAAGAGTGACTTATGCCATTGGATGTCTTTATAGACTCCAGATAAGTCTTTTACGCTATTGGTTGATATTATTATATCACATAGCTTATTTAGAAGGTACAGCCACTACTGTAAACATATATAAGGACGGCCTTTCTGGCCATCCTTCCCCCCTTTTTTTAGAGTCTTATACAGTGATTTCTTCACTGAGCCACTATGTTAACGCTGGGCGTTGGAACGTAGCACAGCGAATACTTGAAGTAGTTCAAAGACTTGTTGTGGGCAAAGCAAAGAGAATAGAGATCTCACTACCCAATGCGCACACTTGGGGCTTGTGGATGTGCTAAGTAACAACGCTGGATTGCATAGAACTAGCTGGGGAATACAGGTCGAGTCGGGTAGCTACTTATACATACTAGTTGTTATACTGCGCAATCCTATGTGTGCAGCAAGGGCTATGTTGCTGTGTACTGCATAAGGCATGGTGCGCAGTATCCTGGCTATGTGAATGAGTAAGGGATCACAAGTCATCACATAAGGAGAGTGATGACAAGGAGAGATTGGTCCGTTATATAAGGCAATGTGGTTCCAAAGGGTTCTGAAGAAATCCCTGTGGTTCCGGTAGAAAGTGAAAGGACAAGGCAGTGAGGTAAATGGAAATGTGGTTCCGGTGGATTCCGGTTCGGAACCAGAGGAACTACATGGGAAAAGAAGACGAGTGTCTTGCAAAGACGTGAGAAGAGACTATGAGTCCATAAACATAGGGAAAAGACGGGTTATAGGGGAAAACTGTAACACACTACACCTCTAAGCTGTTCCACACCACTACCCGACTACACTACCTTTGACTCTCTAGTCGGAGGCTCTTATATTCTCGATTACTACCTCAGGATTTTCCACCTGAAGTGTGAGTATTCCCATACTTCGTCACTCCCTTAACCTGTGACTTTGGGTTTATTCCTGAAAGGGAGAGAGCTGGGGTAGTCAAGATGAAGGTGAAGAGGATTTTTCGCAAATGAGGGGGAAGATGATTGGAGGTGACATAATAGGGGTAAGGTAGTTCAAGTCGATTGCTTTGTGCCATGAGGGACTTGTAAGTCCTTCTAGCCATGATGCAGTTTCGTATGGGGGTCGTTTGTTGGGTCATGATTCGTAGTGCCAGGGGCAGTTGTCATATAGTCTGTTATAGAAGTATTGGTGTTCAAGAGGATGGGATGGTGGAAGGTCGTTGCGATAGAGGAAGAAGAATTTATAGAAGGGGAAACCAGGTTGGAACTCAAAGTTTCTCTTGCAGAGCATTTACTGAGGGAAGTTCTTAGGGCGGGAGGACTTATATTCATCCAGGAGGGTTTGTGCATGTTTGAGGTTTCCCTCTGGTTCCCAGGTGTTCCCTGCTGTGGAGTATCCTTTCCAGGATACTAGATATTGCCTTCGTCCTTGTGTTCCATGGTGTGAGAGGATGGTGTCTATTTCGTACTCCTTTTCTCCGCCGATCAACTCAGGTGGTGGATCCGAGAAGTTGGGGCTGTGTTCCGCAGTCTCTTGATAAGGGGATAGGAGGAAGGCATGAAAGACATCGTGTATCTTCCAGGTTGGTGGCAGTTTAAGATGATACGATATAGGGGAGATGACCTGTGTGATTTCAAATGGTCCTTCTCATTTGGGGATAGTTTCCTTGATAGGTACTGCAGTTGAAGGTTTCTTCCTTTTAGCCACACTTTGTCTTCGACTTCCCAGGGACAAAATTTGGAAGAAGTTCATTCCTTCATGATCCATTGGGTCTTTTCGTGTGCAACGAGGGCTTCCCATCAGGCTTCTTCTAGTTCAGATAGCCTAGTTTCTAGGGCAGGAAGGAACATTTTTCCAATTGGAGGATAGGAGCATGGTTCATATCCTAAGATGAGGGAGAAAGGGGATTTTAGGGTGGAGGAGTGTACAGCGGAATTGTGGGAGAATTCTGCCATGGGGAGTAATTCTACCCATCGTTCTGGGTGTCCATCGCAGAATATCTGTAGGTAGGTTTCAAGTTCCTGGTTTACCTGTTCGGTTTCTCCATCGGTCTGAGGGTGATACATGGACGAGAGTTTTAGATCATATTTTAAGAGCTTGGAAAGTTCTCAAGCGAATGTGGACGCGAATTGTGGACCTCTATTGGAGATGCAATGGTCATGTAGTCCATAATGCTGGAATATGTTTGTGAAGAAAAGTTGGGCAACTCCTGCCACATCGATGGTTTTATAGCAGGGGATGAGAATTACCCCCTTTGTAAGGCCATGGTCGACCATGACCATAATAGAGTCATAGGTGTTAGATGGTGGGAGGTCAGTGATGAGATTGACAGAGACCTGCTGGAAGGGGCAGGTGCAGGAGGATGGAAGTGGTGTCAAGGCTGGGGTGGTGGGGTGTGTGTTGACCTTGTTGGCTTGGCAGGTTGCGCATCCCTGGACGAATTTGCAGATGAAGGTGGTCATTCCTGGCCACCAATAATCCCATTGAATCAGGTTGGTAGCGCAAAAGATTCCACTGTGTCCGCCATGGTCACTTTCATGTGTTAGGCGAATGAGTCCTTGTTGTGCTGGTTCTGGAATGTAGAAACGGTGTTTGTAGTAGAGCATCCCCTTGTTATATTCCCAGTTGTGTGGTTGAGATCTAGTGATGGGGGTTCCATCATGTAGGGCTTGGAGGGCAGTGACCACTAAAGGGTCGGATGGGGTAGATTGGGCAATTTTCTCAATGAGGGCAAAGTCAAGAACACAGACAAAGACGTCCTCAAGTAAAAAGGTGACTTCCTGGTTGTCTTGGGAAGTGTCAATGACGTCTCGTCAAGATAGAGCGTCAGCAGGTCCCATTTGGGTTCCTGGTACAGGAGAGAATGAAAGGTTGAAGTCCTGGAGGAATAGCATCCATTGTGCCTGTCTCCTGGATAATTTCTGTGGTTTCTTAAAGTATGCGAGGTTCCTGTGGTCGGTAACAATTGTTACTGGGAGTCCTGTCCCTTGTAGATAATGTTTCCATTCCTCCAACATGTGGATGACTCCCAGTAGTTCCCAGTCATAAATGTTGTAGTTTTGTTCGGTGGGGGAAAGGGTTTTTGACAGGTATGCACAAGGGTGGAGGTCCCCATTGCCGTCCGTTTGCATAAGGACTGCCCCTATGGCTGTTAGGGAGGCGTCCGTCATAACCGTGAAGGGTTTGGTTACATCGGGCATTTGGAGAACCGGTTGTTGGGTAAACGTGTGTTTAATGGCTAGGAAGGCATTGTCACAGTCTTTGGTCCAATCCCATTTGGCCCCTTTCTTTGTTAAGTTGTGTAGGGGTCCCACTTTGATGGAGAAGTTTGGGATAAATTTTCGGTAAAAATTACAGAATCCGAGGAATGATCAGACTGCTTTTACCGATTGAGGGGGTTGCCATTCGTGTATGGCTTTCAGCTTTACTGGATCCATCTGGATCCGATCTGTCCAGATGATCATTCCAAGATATTCTACTTCGTCTTTGTCAAAGAAGCACTTTTTCAGTTTTAGTGATAGGCGATGTTCTCTGAGTTGTTGGAGTACCCATCGAGTTCGTTCCTGATGGATGACTGGGTTATTGGAGTGGATAAGGATGTTGTCCATATAGATGATTAACCATCCTTCTGCTATGAGGTCAGTGAAGGTATGGTTCA